>CAEFZX010000192.1:0-10601 GCA_903066825.1 Alfaro cultratus | reverse complement strand
CCCTTCCCGAGTATTTACACTTGTAGAAACCTTCATCTGACTGAGACACTGCAGAGATCTTCAGCTCTCCTCTGCTGTCATTTTGGATCAGTTTGTCATTATGATAGAAAAACACATCAGAAAGTTGGTTTTGTCCTTTCATTCTGCAGCTCAGAGTAACAGAAGCTCCTTCAGTCACAGGATGGACGGGGCTCAGCAGGAGAAGACCTCTATCTGGAAACCAGTCAGAGAAAATTAGGTTTCTGTCAGCAATCAGCTGCTGGAGACAATTAGAGAAAGTTATAGAGAACAAACTGAATTTTTTATTTTTTGACATTTGAACAAATAAGCACAATCTTTTCACAGTGTTCAATAAAACACATGGTACAATTTGTCGTTAGATGTTTAGCCCAGTTAAAGGGCACAAAATGGCCACTTCATAACTTCACTAATTTAATTGTGAAAGTTCAGGTTACAATTGCAAAACTGGTTGGGATTAAAATCCATGGTGATTTCAAAGTTTGGCCATAATTTGTGTTGTGATACTTAAATCTACAGCGAGACACGTTCAACTTAAATGAGGCAGCAGCTTTTCAAAAAACCTGATTTAATTTCAATCTAAAATAAAAGAGGAAGAATTTTTTTATTTTATTTTTTACGAAATAATAAATTTGTTAAAATTAATGAACAATGACACATAATAACATACAGTGAAAAGTGATGTTGACTGCGTTGCTGAACTCTCCTGATCCAGACTCACACCAGTAAACTGATTTATCGGACTGTTGGCTGCTGAAGGTGCATGAGAACCTTGATGCCTTGGAGCATTTTCCAGAGAATGATGATAAAATGAATCCTCTAATCCTCTTCACTCTCCACTCAGTAGAGTTTCCTCCACAGTTCAGTGTCACAGACTCAGTGGTGAAGTGTTGCTCTCTGTCAGGACTCACTGAGAGAGACGCTGCTGGATAAGGATCTGAAAAACAACATGGAGAAAAGAATCAGTGTAAACAGCCAGACCTTAATTCAAATGCTGCCCTTATTTGTTCAGATTATCACCTCGTGTGAAGCTATTACATCATAGCCGTGATAAAACATATTTTGTTAGACATGTCTAACAAAATAGACAAATGTTTCTTTTTTGTTGTTCATGACATAGACTGATAATTTCACTTATTTGTTTTTAACCCCATCAGTATTTTTCAACTGTAAGTCTGTGTAGCTGTTTATCTTACACAAACATCAATAGATTGTCATTAAAGTAAAAAAAAATTAATAAATAAATATCTATATCTATATATCTATATATATATATATATATATATATATATATATATAGATATATATAGGAACTGAATTATTTTTATGGAATCTCCAGTGACTATCACACTATTCTCTCCTCAAATGGAGGATCAGTTGGACGTTGGATATCTGGTTGATAAATAACATCACATGTTAACTGGCAGAGCATAAACAGAACTGACCTGCTGACCAGACAAACGTTGGTTCACTGTAATCAGTGAAATATTCTGGGTTTCCTCTTCCAGATCTACATGCAAATCCTGCTGTTTGTTTCTGTCCAGTAATGATGAAGGAGTTCTCTACAGTCCCACTGATGCTACCAGGCAACAGCTCATATTTGTAGTCATTCTTTGATAGATCAGGAACAGCTTTATACCAGTAGAACCTCCATCCTGCAGATGAAGGTTTAACCTCACAACTCAGAGTCACTGAGGCTCCAGGACTCAACCATGATGGAGACACAGTCAGGATGGACTCTAATGCTGTTGGAAAAAGATATAATGATATGTTTTTCTTTTCTTTTTTTTCTTGCATATATACAGTGAGGAAAATAAGTATTTTGAACATCTGCCAATCAGCAAAAATTCAGGCCCTCAGAGGTGGCCTCTAAAAAGTTCACCTCCACTCCACTTATTATTCTAAATTCAAAGCATCTGCTTGAGGTCGTTGGCTGCATAAAGACTCCTGTTCTCCCCACACAGTCAGTAAGACTCCAACTACTAACATGGCTAAGACCAAAGAGCTATCCAAAGACACCGGAGACAAAATTGCAGACATCCACAAGGCTGGAAACGTCTACGGGGCGATTTCCAAGCAGTTTGGTGAAAAAAGATCAACTGCTGAAGCAACTATTAGAAAATGGAAGAAGCTCAACATGACTGTCGGTCTCCCTTGGACTGGGGCTCCATGCAAGGCCTCACCTGGTGGCGTATCAATGATCCTAAAGAAAGGGAAGGAGGTGGTTCCCCAAAATCTCAATACATGGCCCCAGTCATCCTCCATGAAGTCTTAGTGTGTTACCCACAGTAACCTTGGAAACAGTGGCTGATTCCTTAACCTGGGTAAGAGCAAAGGGTCGTGGCTGGGTCTTGACCCCGAAGCACACAGCCAGGATAACCAAGGAGTGGCTCCGTAAGAAGCATATCAAGGTTCTGGAGTGACCTAGCCAGTCTCCAGACCTAAACCAGATAACCTTTGGAGGAGCTCAAACTCTGTGTTTCTCAGCAACAGACCAGAAACCAGGCTGATCTAGAGATGATCTGTGTGGAGGAATGGGCCAAAATCCCTGCTGCGGTGCAAAACCAGTGAAAAACTACAGGAAATAGTCGACCTCTGCAATTGCAAACAAAGAATACTGGACCAAATATTAACATTGATTTTCACAGGTGTTCATGTGCAGCAGTAACACACAATTCAATTAAGTAAAAAAATCATTGTGATCTGCTTCTTTTTTCTTTTTTTTCTAAGATTATGTCTCTCACAGTGGTCATGCACTTAAGATGAAGATGTTCAAATACTTCTTTTGTTAGAAATTAGATAATTAGAATCATGTAATTCCTCAAATTGAAGCAGAACTCAAAGCAAAAGCTACAAAACATCATGAACCAACATGAACAAAAGCATGGTAAATTAACCTACTGTTTACAGTGATGTTGACGGCGTTGCTGAACTCTCCTGATCCAGACTCACACCAGTACACGGCTCTGTGGTACTGGGGACTGATGAAGGTACATGAGGATCCAGTCATTGTTCCCCAGATGGAGCAGTCCGATAAATCGGACTGGTGGTATAAGTCTGTAAGCCTCTTCACTCTCCAGTCAGCAGAGCGTCCTTTACAATTCAGTTTAATTTCATCAATAGCAAAAAGTTGCTCTCTGTCAGGACTCACTGTGAGAGACGCTGCTGGATGAGAATCTGAATTACGAGGAAAAAAAAAAAAGAGACCAAATGAGATCAAGAAAAACACAGATTTTATGCTGTAAATAATAAAATCTGTGTTTTTATGCTTTCCAGGAGTTTTTCCTTTTTGAGGTTACCTTGTAGACTTCAACAGATGAAATGCATTGTTCAGTTAATCATGAGTGTAATAAATACAACATATTGATTAGATGGATAAATATATCTTTAAACAAGTAATTCTGTTATCTTCTCTATTTCTGCACCTCGTCAGTGTTTTGATTTTATTCATTAAACTTCTTTTTCTCAATCAGTGTTATTTATTTATTTATCTTTTTCATTTCTTTAAACATAAAATAAAGTGCATTTTTAGTCAGAATGAGAATTTGTTTAAATGGCAGTCAAACGTACAGATTATTACATTTAATCACACTGACCTGCAGACCAGATGAACTTTGGTTCACTGTAATAAGTCCAATGTTCTGGATTTCCTGTTCCGGCTCTACATGCAAATCCTGCTGTGAGTTTCTGTCCAGTAATGATGAAGGAGTTCTCTACAGTCCTTTGGATGGCATCAGGCACAAACCTATATCTGTATTT
Organism: Alfaro cultratus; assembly: GCA_903066825.1. Lineage (NCBI taxonomy): Eukaryota > Metazoa > Chordata > Actinopteri > Cyprinodontiformes > Poeciliidae > Alfaro > Alfaro cultratus. The sequence goes on along the minus strand of CAEFZX010000192.1, from coordinate 6,824 downwards.
GTTCTTTGATAAATCAGGAACAGCTTTATACCAGTAGAACCTCCATCTTGCAGATGAAGGTTTAATAACCTCACAGCTCAGGTTCACTGAAGCTCCTGGACTCAACCATGATGGAGACACAGTCAGGACTGACTTTGGTCCTGTTGACCGCAGATCAACATCTGCAGATCTCCTGTGAACTGCACAAAATGACAAGATACAATGAAACACACAGAAATATTGGGTGTATTTGCGTACATTCATCAGCACCTGAAGAAGGAGCTAAACTCTCTCTAACATCTTTGACTTTTAGTGATATTTGTCCAGGACACAAAGAGCCTCCGCTCTCTTCCCTCCTGTTTTATTTAGGACATTTTCACCAGGAATTAAACTGTAATAAATTAGAAAAGACCTTGCAAGGATACCGGATAAAATTGGTTAAAGATTTTAATAATCCACAGTGATGTTAAAATACCAAACTGACTGTCAAGCACAGAGGAAGCAGCATCATGTTTTGTCTGTTTTACTGCAGGAGAGACTGGAGCACTACAGAAATAAGATTTAATAACGATAAAAGCATATTCAGCATAAATTTCGTTTAAATATTTTAATATGTCACTTTCATCCCAATCAACAATAACCTGGACTGTCATTTATAAAGTGAATTGTAGCTCAAACTTCCCTTGAATTCAGTCTTTTCAAAGAAATCAGAAATCTGATCTCAGTTCCACAGAGACAAGTTGTGTACAGATGGAAAGGTGGAAGGACAGAACCACCTACAAAACCTGACTCAGTTACACCTGGTGAGTCAGGAGGATAAATAAAGACAAAATACCAGCCCAGATTCCCACCTCGAGTAAAGAAAAAGAAGAAAGAAGAATGATCTTTTACCTGGAGACTTTCCACAGCAGAGGAGAAAACTGAGAACTAAAGCACAGATAGAAATTTTGTTAGATGTGAAACAAAGTCGCTGTAAAGAAGCATGCCATAAAATGTATTGCACGCATCTGCAAAACGTTCTGCAGAAGTAGGCGAGACTTACTCAGAATGTATTGCATTTGCGGAAGTGTTTCATAATACCTTATGAAACACCTTTCATAAGGTATTCCAACCTTATGAAAAGTATTTCATAAGGTTGGAATACATTTAACAACCTTAAATGTGAGGGTGAAACGGAGCATTTAAGGAATCTGATTGTGTTTCTGCCACGGAGACAAAGACCTGCTGGTCTTTGAATGTTCAGCAATTTCTCTGGAATCAGTGGAAGAATAAAACTGCACTAGAGTAATCAGTTACTGTGAGTTAAGCACACACACACACACACACACACACACACACACACATGCAAACCATGTTAGTTTACAGAAAGGGGGACGCTCACAAAGATCTGCAATACTCCCTGTCCTCCATGTCCTTAATAAATTATAAAGGTATCTAATAATAAGGTACCTTTATAATTTCATTTGTGAGGAAGGTGAGGAAGCAGAGACTAATTTGGGAGACAAAGTCTCAGAGCTACAAGTTATAGATGAACATTCAGATTACAGCTCCTCTGATGAAGATGTCAGAAATATCGTCGTCAGTTTGTTCTCATTCCCTCACATCAACTTGTAGCCAAGATGGCAGTGGAATCAGACTCATTCAAAAAAAATCAATTAATTCAAATGATAAGCATTTTATATCTGAATGAAGACTGAGTATTTTTGGTCATTTCAAATGGTTTTTTGGTTTTATTTTTTGCAAAAGCAAGTGGTGTAAAACCTGTGAAAATCCTTTTTTCAGTCTTCAGAAACAACTTCAGACACTTATTATGAAGGAATTTATAATCAGGCCCAAACTGTGAAGGTATTAAATACAAATTGTATCTGTGAAAACAGTCTGCAGCAAACCAACCAAACAACCAACCAACATCCAACGTTTCACTTCTCTGTTGACCACGGCGATTAATGTCCAAACATTTAAAGATGATTTTACCGACACAATTCAAACAAAATGTAATGTACTTACACAAAACGCCCAGCACACAGAGCAGCCTGTGGTCCATGTTTAAATCCAGAGATAAAATGTTTCTGCTCCTCTGTGAGCCCCAGAAATTCAGATGTTGGTCACAAGAGAAAGGCTGAAACCGGCGGAATGAGTGGAAAATAGAACCACAGAACATTCGCACTTGTGGTTCCTTCTTTAGAGGAAACTATCTATGTTTCTAACGCTTCCTGTTTTGGCCAATCATTTCTTTTCTTTGCCACCACAAACACAAGCTGCTTGATCAGCCGCCTGCACACAAATTGCATGTTTCTGTTAAAGGGTGTTACAAAACATGAGTTGGTGAGACTTTGTAAAACATATCTTGTGCAATAAGAAAAATATCATTTGTAAAACTGTCTTACATGAAGCGCGAAGCTTTACTGTGGTTATTTAAATTAGGTAAACACTGTGGTTACTTTAAAAAGAGTCAATGCAGTGCGGTTAGCAACCACACTGTATTGACCTTTTGTGTTCAAGCTCTCCATATTTTCAGTTGTCAGATAAGGAAATTATATTGAAGAGTAAACATGTAGCTAAGCTATAAATCAACCTTTCATGGTGATTTATTCTGCAGTAAACGTTACAATTTAATATTCCCATTTTAATTTTGTGTTTTGAATTAAAAAAATATTTTTTGTTGGTCAACAAGAATGTATGTCATCACTCAGATTATTTGACATGTTTAAATTAGTTGGTTTTTTTCCCCATAATTGCAGTGATATACACACACCTTTCAACTGGAAAGAGAACATGTTTTCTGACAAAACATTTCTATCAACATATGTAGTCGTCACGTTTTGTGGCAAGAGTCTTACCTGCTTCCAACAAAAGTGAGTCTCGTTTTCTGTGTACTCATAGAGGACGTCTGAGAACTCTGATTAAATTCACACCTTTTTTTCCTGTCCTGTCTCAGTTCCCCGTCTAAAACGAAGAGACAAAATTATCCATAGCGCAGAGAGATGCTTATTTTCATACGTTGGTATTAAGCACAAACTGTATAAACTCTCACAAGAATGAACTTCACAAAAAAAACCTTGGATGCAGTTTATTCTAGACAGGACAGCTTGTGTGTATAACTAAATGAATTACAGCAGTGCAAGTTTTAGCATGGAAACATACTTTGAATCTTTTCTTATCTTGTTCAACTTTATTTCCTGAAAGAAAAAATGCATGCTGTCAGTGTTTTCCAAAAAAAACAACAAAAAAACTTGCAGCACAGTTATTGTTGCTAGAAAGATTGCACCCATTTATTGTTTTAGAAGGAACTTCAAGGATAGAGGTTTGTGTATGGAAAGCTCAAATGTATTTAATGAAGTTAAAAACATTAAAAGAACAGGATTGCATCTGATCCTTTTACATTTAAATAGTAAAATTAATTTGATAATAAACATGAAGAGGGTCAACAGCACAAGGCAGAAGGGTTAACTGTGTGACTCAGGAGACGAAACACTGAAATGTCTCCTTTCTAGGAAACTTGTTTCTACTGAGACCCTTTTAGCACTTTATCTAATCTTCATGAATTTCTAAAACTGTCATAATGAAGTTGTCTTGTGATCTATGTAGTTTTTATCTGCCTGCTCTTTATTATACATGCCACTTTGTGCAGAAGCTTCCTCCATGGGTAGAGAGCACAGAAGTCAAAGTAAGTCAGCAGCTTCAACAGAGCCGCTGTAACACAGACAGCTACAGGAGACTCTTCCTCCCCACAGTAAAACAGCAACAACTTTTTGAAGACAATTGTATCATAGGTAATATCAACATGCTAACCGTGTAATTAGAATGATGCTACAAATACAAAGGCTGTATTTATTCAACATATCTTTATTTGATTCTTGTGGTTTTACACTCTAGTAGAGGCTAATTTTCTATTTACACACTTATTTATGTTAAGTGTGAAATTAACATGAATGACAGACATTTCTCAAAATAATAGCTTCAAAAATGATAAAAAAAAAAAAAAAGTTGTTTGATGTTTTGATAAAGCATGTATGTAAGTTAAATAGGCACCTCTCTATAACAACACACTAATACAGAAAAGCAGGTCTAAAAACATTTTAAAGAGAAAGTTGATGTTTCTTCAGTTTCAGTCCTCTGAACAGAACTTTAACTCAATTTGGCTCATTGTTATGTTGGAAGAAGTTTTGCTGATTGCCAGGTGTTCAAATACTTATCTGCATTAATAACACACACACACATAAATTATATATTTATATATATAAAAAAAATCTATATATAAAAAAATCACACATTGTGATTGCCGAACTTTTTTTTTTAGATTATGTCTCTCATAGTGGACCTAAGATGAAAATTTCAGACCCTCCATGATTTCTGAGTGGGATAATTTGCTAATTGTCCCACTCAGTATGACTGCAGTATGAACAATCAGTATTGTTCATACTGATCACTTCCAGATTTTCTCGATTCATTCCTCTTGACAAAATCTTCAGCCTGAATCTGACCTGGCGCTGACATTAGCATAATCCGGTCGTTCTTGACCTGAAATTGTAATTGAGTCCTTCAGTTTATTGTTTGAAGTCGCTGTATAATTGCAAATCTTAATAGCATTTATATGACAATTAATCTTTATACTGTACCATTTATGTAGTTTCCAGTCTGTCTGATTGTTTCGTAGACACCAAGGTCTCCTACAAGTCAGTAATAAACACAGAAAAGTTAAAAACGTCTCATCTTGTCAGTGATGCTGATGGAAAGTTAACATTAGAGCCGCTATCCACATTTTTAAATATCCTCAACACTCTTGACTTAAATTAATGTTATCCAAATGATAGTTTTAAATAGATGGATGTTATTAAAGATAAGCTATAACCAGTCCTGTGATGGACTGGTGATGTCCAGGGTGACCAAACCTCTCGCCTGTTGACAGCTGGAGAAAAGCACCAGCTGCCCTCCTGACCCCAATGGGAAAAGATGCAAGAAAATGGATGGATGGAAGTTATAACCATTTCTATCATGAACCTGATTAACTGAGGGGAAACTTAATTACTGCTGTAAAACCCAAGCTGCGCTGTGGTTCAACATGTTGATGTAGTCTGACTGAAAATATGTTTGTTTGTTTTTTTAGAAAGAAGTTATGCTTCAGGTATCGTTATATAATTTATGTTAAATAGGTTGAAAGCCAAAAATCATCTTTATTGTGTTGATCTGTGGCTATGTTAAGCTACATAAGGCCAGAATGAATGGAATTAAAAGATAACATTCATGCATCACATTATTATTCACTTCTCTAAATAGTCAATAGTTAAAACAAAAATAATTTATATATAATTTGATCTTATAAAATGCATGTTTTTGGTATAAAAGTCAAAGCAGAGAGGATTTTTTGTTGTTGTTTTTGAGAATCAGATGTTAAGGATAAAAAAAAAACATGAATATAATGTATGTTAAATATGTGTGGAAGCATAGAGAGCAAAGTGGGACACTGACCATGCAGGAGAGAGGAGTACACTGGCTGCTGCTGCTCATCCTGGTCGACAGTCTCCACTCTTCCAGGACCTTTTCACAAAAGAGACATTTTTATTTTATGTAATGTCCTTCCTAAATAAATATAAAAATCCTGTTAAACATGGACCTGCAGCACCAATGGATGGGTTTAAATGTTTTTTGTAAATAAAAATACTGATCAAATGTCTGAACTGTATAACAATTGACATAAAATGGGTCAAATGTCACAAATGACTTAACAGAAAACTACACTGGATCCTAAACATGTTCCTGAAACACATGTCTCAATTCCACCAGTAACTCTCTCAAACACATTTCTCTCTGACCTGTAGGTGGCAGTAATGACCCTGGATACCATTTGAAACTTTCACTCATGATAATTGACAATAATTGTCAATTATCATGTGACAGTTATCATATGTCACATGATAATTGACATATCATGTGCTGTCAATTAAAGCACATGATATCATATCTTTGTAAAAGATTACATTTCCATTTCCATTAAAAATGTGCACAAAACTGACTGTATTCCACTAATATTGCATAAAAAAATAAAATAAAAAATGCGTTGTTCAAGACTCGTGATGTGAAAAGTGTTTTGATTGCAGATTAGTGAAATACACCAATATAGATACAGCCAAAAAAAAAAAAAAACGCCTCATCCTAGAGCAATTTATTTTCAGTAAGTAACTTTAGCTTGGGTGCTCTAGAGCTAAAATAGGTTTAGAGCTAAAATAAATGTCTTTACTTGATTTGACTGCTTGAGTTCACTTATTTTATTTTCTGATTTAGCTGTCAAGTAAAATACACTTGAATTCAAGGACTTATTACTGTTGCAAATATTGTTATTTGATTAAAAAATGCATCAAATTAAATGAACTAATTACAAATTCTCTAAATATTATAACATTAATAATTGTTATTTTTGCTATATCAGTTTATGACTCCATTACTAAGCTCATGGAGTCATAAACTCCATGAACAATAAAAGTGAAACATACAAATTCAGTATTTCAGGGTCTCACCTTTGGTCTGTCTGAACCGACACAGCAGAAACAGGAGAATTAAGAGAACGACTCCGATCACTGGTCCAACGACCAACAGCACAAGAGATGAAGAGCTTCCAGGTGTCAATACAGGTTTATCTGCTGAAAATGATCAGAGAATAACTCTGCACAATATTAACATTACATTCATTCAAATTATTGTTTCTCATCAGGTAACTCTGCTCACCTTTAACTACCATCCAGCTCTGAGGTGAAACTTTTCCTGAATGTTCACACTTGTAGAAACCTTCATCTGACTGAGACACTGCAGAGAACTTCAGCTCTCCTCTGCTGCCATCTTGGATCAGT
>CAEFZX010000190.1:0-49376 GCA_903066825.1 Alfaro cultratus | reverse complement strand
GTGTGTGTGTGTGTGTGTGTGTGTGTGTGTGTGTGTGTGTGTGTGTGTGTGTGTGTGTGTGTGTGTGTGTGTGGTTGTTTGTCCTGTCTGTTTCTGTGTTGCCCTGCGACAGACTGGCGACCTGTCCAGGGTGAACCCCGCCTCTCGCCCGGAATGCAGCTGGAGATAGAAACCAGCACCTCCCGACCCCATTGGGGCAAGGGTGTAAAGAAAATGGATGGATGCAAAACAAGCTGAGTTTGAATTTGTGTGTAATAGCTCCATCTTCTGGTGACGTGTTTCCCTTGCAGTTTGGGGGAAATCAGTATGTGGTGGTCTAGTAATAAAAAAGCTGTTTTTTACCCCGGAAAATAACTGAGAGCAATATGTATGTAACACAAATGTGAGAATTTATGAGATAAATTACCTGCTTTGCATTTCCAACCCAAAATGTTAGATGATCGAAGCAGATGAACTTGCCCTGCTCATGCTGAAGACAGAAGAAAATGAGGAAAAAGGGGCTTTCTAATGGAGTACTTCTATGTAACCCTAAATTACACACATTCGTTATTGCCCAAATCCAATAGAAACACATCTTAAAATATAAATTGCATTAAAATCTGGTTTTATCTTTGTTTGTCCAGTGACAGATAAATAATAATGAAAAAATCTATATTCAGTACAACACAAATTAGCTGGTTAATTACCTTTTCGCCTTTGTCTGTGTATGTTGTCTGTTGCAAAAAGCAGAAATATTGTTAATTTTTAAAGACAAACAGCTAAAACAAGAATAAACAGACAAATATCACAAACATTTCACTGTTTGCGATGGTTCACAGTAAATGAGACCCATAACGTTGAATAAATCATAAACTTACCATCTTGCCTGCGTTGATCTGACCCGACTGCCAGAATGAGACCCGCAGCGAACGCCTGAATAAAAAGAGGCGAGCAAGACGTTTTTGAACACACTCCCACCAATAAGGAGCTGGTATTGGTGGAAAACAGAGAACTACGTTTGCTGTTATACAATGATTACTTGGACAATATTTGAGTAGACTGGTTGGACTTGCCAGTCTCTTCATTCACTCCAAGAGCAGTAATACTTACTTTGACGCATATAGTAAATATCAGGTCAAGTTTAATATCAATCTAAAGTCTATATGTTTTTTTTCCAGCAATCAATAGTGTCTCTTTGTCTTGCCTTAAAATGCAGTATATCAGGTGATGCTTTAATAAATGACTGTCTTAATTTAATCTGCACAGCGATACAGTCGTTGTCCACAGGTTTAGGATTACAGCGTGATTTTTCTAGAATAATTTGAGGCCCATATGTTAGTGTTTAGTGGCAAGAGGAGGCTCACGCATCCTGGGCTCCCATTGGCTCTCTGGGGGTGAGGCTGAGCGAGTCTTCACATGCCTCGAAATGCTCCCCATTCCCATGAAATTCATCGTCCGGAAAAATTACACTGGTGTCGGTAAACTAATCATAAAAGCACGAATGCTGTCAGCATCAACTGTGAGCTGTCTACATGAAACTGAGGTTGATTTGACTTAAACTGTCAATTCATGTGCAGTTAAAAAGTATATTTTTCTATGTGGATGCTGAATTTTGAAGTCATAGCCTACTTACATATCTGCAGCGTCACTGTTTATGTCACATGCAGTTCAATCTAATTGTATGGGTTTAAACGCAGAAGTTGTTATTTTCTTTCCGAGAAATTTTAAAGATGATTATATGTAATTTCTTCGAAAACGTCCCCAATTCAAAACCAATGGAAGACAAACAAATTCCTATTGATTTGCAGCCAGTTTTCAGGACAGGATAACTGCATTTTAATGCATGCTAGCAAATTCTGATTAAAATGAAATAAAACATCTCATAAAAATGTAATTTAATTAAAAAATTTTTTATTACATTTAATACCCTCTAAAGTTAATTTTATAATATTTCCCTCTGCTTATAGGGATTTTCTTCAATTTTACAAGTGCAGCCGGTTGATTAAAGATGAATTTGCACACAAGGCAGATTTGTTTCTTTTGTGCTCCAGCAGCAGCAGCAGCTTATTAATCATTTCTAAGAAGTCGAGGTTTTCCCCCTCAAGTGTTATTGTCCCTGAAGCAGTTTGTTATTGATGCTGTTGCCAGGCAACTCACTGTTGTCATTAGAGACAGCTGCACGCATCCAGACGCAAGAACGCAGCCTTCTAGATAAAATAATTACATGCCTTATGCAATTTCAGCTGTGGGATAATTTCATGTGAATGTTTGGAAAGTGCATCAAACATTAACACGCTTCTTTACAGAGGTTTTTTTCTATTCTTTAAGGGTTGCTTCTGTTTTTTTTTGTGAAAAAAAAAGCTATTAATTTGGTTGTAATGTTGGTCTGAACTACGTTATATTTCCCTCTGGGCCATAATCCCTGCGGTTTTCAGACTCTCTGAGGAGATGCACCCAAGTCTGTTATGTTCTTCCCATACTTCCATTTCTCATCTCGTCGCTAAATCTCACCGAAAGCTGACTAGAAGTAAAAATGAGTGACTCAGAAACAGGTACTGCAAAGGTTGAACAACAGGACGGCGCCGCTGGGGAAGAGGAGCACGTCTCCTCCGACAATCTGCAGGAGGAAGGTGCAGAAGGGAGCGGCGTAATGGAAAAAGAGGCACAAGCGAAGATGATGTCTGTTTTCAAGCAGGTGCGTAACCAGATCAGATCGCAGGGGGGGCTGAAAGCCCCAAAGAGCAGCATACTGGAGCTGGTGTCGAAAATCAAAGACATAGAAACGGTGACTGAGCAGACAAACGGCCAGTCTGGTGGCAATAGTGTTGATGCAGAGGAAGAAAAAGAAGCTGAATCTGTAAAAATTGACTGCAAAGAGGAAATAGATTTAAGGTTGGAGATGTTGAATAAAATGTTTGAGGAAAAGCTGGAAGCTAGTAAGAAGCTGCTAAGAGATGAGTTCAAAGTTCAGATATCTGCAGTGCGTAATGAAATGCAGGCCTACACGGATCAGACCCTGAAGTGTAAGCTGACAAGCTGTCCACCTGGCGGTCTCCAGCCGACACGCTCCAAGCCGCAGCAAGAGGGAGCTGACGCCGGGACAAAACGGAGGGCCTCTGCAGCGCCACCACTGGCTTCCAGACGAGGAAAGGTGCTGACCAGGACCCAGACCACCACCCTCATTCCCAAGACGTCTGCTCCCATCATCAGTGGCTCAAAAAGCTCCCCGAAGGGTCAAAGTTCACTGGTGAGAGATCACGTGCTGTCGCTGTCGGGCAACAAGTCCTACCAGGGCCGCAGTCCTCTGCCCCCGGCTCAGCCGCTCCCACATCAGCGCAGGAAGTCCATTCAGGTGAAATGTAAGACAGGAAACTGACTTTGATTGGGAGACAACTCTACGCCTCATGAGACGCACGCAAATCAAGGCTGAAACCCTTATATTTGAATTATGTTGATTAGTTTAATGTTTTTGGTATTGAAACATTGTAACCGAGAATATGTTTATAATAAATTGTCTTGGAAAAATTTAAGACATTTCCAGTTTATTTTATTACAGCCTTTTATAGTACAATTTATCTTTGTGAAAAAATGAGAGCACATACTGTAACTTAATGCTTTTCTTTTTCTGAACAGATCAGCAGTCCATCACACAAATACACAATTTCAGATATTTGTGGAATACAGGAAACTGTTGTCACATGTTTAGCACAACCAGTGTTGGTCAGAAAATCCTGCAGCTCTGACCAGTTTATGTCCTTTCTCTTTAGGAGAAACACCCAGTTTTAATAATGCCACTGCTGTTCCATAATTTTTCTTATCAAAAATCTTTACTGTGCCACAGAATATATGTAATGCTATGCACTTTAAAAAAAAAAATCTTTCTTTTAATTCTTTGTAACTTCTCTGAAAACAAGAGCTTTAGTCAAAGCAGACATCATGAAAATCCTACCAGAACAGCTCAATGGTTGATATTTTAGACAGCAGTGGTGTACCAAAGAACTGAATGATCGTCATCATCTTAAATATGTACTAAATGTGTATCACTAAAAGCTAAATTTGTTCTAAAAATACCAATTCATTACCATTCAGTAATATTCGTTTTCACAGATTTAAAAGACAATGCTGACATCTGATTTGAGAAAGTCTACTGCAAGTTTAAATTTAATTGTCTGTAGTTATTTGCAAATTAAAAGAAAGAACGTCTCTCATTAATATGATGGAAAAAAGCTTGGTTTGGAGTCAATGTTTGTTATCAGGTTAAATGTAAACTACGCTACATCTGAAAGTATTATTTTAATTTAAGGGATAACATCCCATCGATGGATTATGTGGATTTAATTTAAACAAAGAATAGCATTGGTTCAATCTTGTTCCTCTATCAACAAGTTTTGAATGTAAAAAGGAATAATTTGATTGACTGAGTGTGTTGTGTGTTATTGTAACAGACACCAGCCTGCTTTAGTTTCCTGTAATCATTAAGTAATCCCTTCACAAAGAAAACATGGTCATTTGGCAATCAGTTCTGTTGTGGTAAATATATAATTTGACCAGCAGATGGCAGTAGTAATTTATTTCAGTATACTTTTCTTCCAAGCAGCCAGACTTTCTTGGACTCTTTCAACGTGATCTTCAGAATCAGAATTATCATTCCACTGTGGCGCAATTGGAGATCAGTGTTCGCATCTCTAAGCACTTAACAAATTATCATATTAATTGTACTAATTGATTATATCTATAATGAAATGTCACAAAAGGACAGTTTGACCAGCACATTGTTTGGTGTGGTTTAGAGTCACTGAAATGACTCCAAAGAGCAACATTTCCCTTTTCCTGTCTTTGTCACACTGCAACCTATAAGCTCAATTTAGTTTTTGACTTTATATGTGATAGATTGACACAATACACTCAAATTGAGCAAACTTGTTGTACGCAAGTCAGATGAGACCAAAACGTAGCTTTTTTGGGTTTTATGCAAAACACCACATGTGCAGGAAAACTAAGACTAAGAGGCACCATCAAACATAGCAAAGACAGTGAAACACAGTGGTGGCCTCATCATATTCATCCTGTCCTTTCCCATTCATAGGCAAAAATGTGGATCTCCCAATATATCTATATTTGACGGATAGCCCAAATAACCTTGAGGTTGGAGTTAATGGTTCTGCAAAGCATTGCCTATTCGGGGAAAACTATTTGAAAACGTATATTTTTTTCTTCCACATCACAGGTACCCAACTACTACTTCTTGTTGGTCCATTGCACAAGATCCCAATGCAACACGTTGACTTTTGTGGTTGTAAAGTGGGAAAATCTGAAACAATTTAAAGGGTGTGTGAATAGTTACCTGAAGGCAAGAGGATCAGCCGAAAGATGACAGATCTCTTCAACTCTGTGACAATTTTTGATTGTTTCCTTCTTTTTGTCATTCCCGCCCCCCCTATTCTTTTATAGAGGAATGTTTTTTGTTTTCAGATGAGCAAAATGTGTAATGTAAACCACAGTACAAGACTCCAATACTGGTGCAAAGTCAGAGAGGAGGGTGTGTCTTTTTTTTTTCTTTTTTTTGCAGCGTGTTGCTGCTCCCTAGTGGCGCAAGAGATAACAGCAGCTCAGAAGAAACTGCCTTCCTGAAAGCGACTGGATAAATGGAAATAACATGAAGAGAAAACAACTTGGTAGTTCTTACTCAACATAGTCATGACGAAAGCTGTCCTGTCTGACAAACAAAAACAAGGACAATACTTTTGTTTATCTATTTGTGTGTGTTTTTGTGGAGGTGTAAACTTGTTTTTGTTGTGAGCTGAACACCTGAGCGCTTCCAGCAGCTGAACTGGCACTGGGACCAGCCCAGTGACAGGAGATGCATTTAGCCTCCGAGGCGGACTCAGGAGCCCAGAGCCTCAAAGCCGGTCTCTCACAATGGACGGGATAGAGAAGGCTGTGAAGAGGATCTTTGTGTCTGAGTAACGTCGAGGCCTCCCAGAACCACCGTATCCGGAATAGGGGGTGGTGAGGGCTCGTGCTGCACATTCAGGTCTGGCCAAGCCAAGCCGTTCACGGAAGCAGCGTCTCCCGCCTAACGATGTCCAGCAGCAGCAGGAATCATTAGTATGGAGGAGGCAGGGAGACACTGGTCTCTCCTGGAAATATTCACTGGTGAATTAAGTCCAATCTCAGTAGATTGATGGATCAGAAGATAACGGCATCAGCATTAAACCCCCCTCAGCTCATGTGCAGGCCATTTTTCTCAAGGTCTGCACAATTACGCCGAGGGGCCACTTCCAGGTTGAAGCAGACAGATTACAGAGAAGCTGATTTCATGGATATCCCTACCATGGTTACAATTTACAGTCATCATCTGAGGGCTGTGTGGGAGGGGGCTGGAGAGGGAGACCACAGAGTGTGTATGGCAGCTTTCTAACAGCTTGTGTGAGGTTATGATTAAGCACATTTTCCTTGTGAATGTGAGTCGTTTTTGATAAGATTTGAGGTAACCTGAGTATTTTTTCCAAGCTCTGTGGAACACCAGTCTACATGGCCAGCTGAGGGAAACAGATATGGAGATAACTGAGTGTGGGAATGTTTTTGTTTTTAGCACGAGAATCACATACTTCAGAGGGATTGTTGCACTTTGCAGAGCTATCCGGAAGGCTTAAACGCTTTCACGTTTTGTCACACTGCAATCCAAAAAAGTGTTTTTATTGGGATTTTATGGGTTAGGCCAACACACAGTGCTGCATAACGCTTTAATCGAGGGGGAATTGATAAATGGGTTTTGACAATTTTTGCAACTAATAATCTAAAAAGTGCCAATTGCATTTTTATTCATCCTTCTTTACGCTGACAGCAGTTTACCACAAACCATGATGGGGACTCAGCAAGCATGTGGAAGAAAATGCTTTGATCATATGAGACCAGAAGACCAAATGTGACTTTTTGACCTAGATGTATAGTGCTTAATAATGTTTGATCAAAACCAATCACTGCACAGCACCACAGGAAAAAAAAAACAACTACCGAGGGGACGCTTTTCTTCTGCATGGATGGATGATGAGAGTTGTTGAGAAGGTGGACAGACTGGCAGTAAACATGTTTGCACCAGCATTCGACTTTAGATTGGCATGGAGGTTCAACCTGCAGCTAGAGCTGCAATGCCACGGTGTAGCGCTCAGAGCATGTTTGTATATCCTAATGGCATAGTCAAAGTTCTGACCTTACTTTCTTGCAATACCTGAACATATGTCTTCATAGATGCGCTCCAGTCAAATTGATGGGTTTTGTGAAGAGGAAGGGTAAAAAGAAATAGTCTCTGGAAGATCAAAACTAGAAGAAATGTTGCAGCTAAAGGTGCTGAATAAAGGAGGCTGAAGACAAACGGACACCACTTTATTTATTTATTTATTTTAGATTTTTATTTGGAAAAAAGTTTTGAGAACTTAGAGACATAACATCCCAAGAAGCTAAGTTGAAATTTGTGGTTGTAATGTAAGAAAGTGTGTGAAGATTTGAGGTTTGTCTTCACTTTTTTGTTCTCTTATATATTTATATCTAGACTGAGACAACAGCGTCATTTCAGAGATGATGAGCTTTAAATTTGCAGAAAGCAAAGCACGTTTAAATTGTATTTTTATGTTTTGACAATAATGGATGGAATTGTGAATGCTATACTTTGGGAGAACTGCCTATGTTAGATAAATAACAGAGAAAAGACAGTTAGAAACATCCGTGGGGACTGAAACGTGACGATACTGAGGAGTGGAGGAAGTTATGGAAAAGTCCAACTTTTTCAGGTTTCTGTGTCGGGGTTGACGGACTTGTTTTGGTCGATCAGAGCCTCTGCTGTCTAGACTGGACCCGGGGTCATGCTTGGACTCAGTCACCTCATGTCATTAAACAGTATGGCACTGTATTACCAGCACAATGTAAGCCTTAATCCTGTGTACATTTTGACATCACAGCGCTGTCAGCTTCTTTGTGAGCGTAAAAGCAGGGGGATTTGCATGAAATCTGACATGTTTACCCAGAGTTTCTGAGATATCGGAAACGAGCCATGGCATTAATGGTGACAAAATACAGTTAATTTAATGTATAAGAAATAGGGATACCCAAGCTAAACTAATACAGAAGTACCATACGTTTAAGGACGAACCTTTTATATATTTGCGAAAACATTTTGACCAACCAGCTTTGACTGATTTGGCATTTTTAATGGTTTCCCTTCAACTGCAAATAATTTTACATTTCATCACTTCCGTCCTCACATTTAACATTAAGAAAATGTAGTCAAACTGTGGCGTGAGATAATAGCTTTGCCATTTTTTTCATGTAAGCTCTGTTTCCTGAAATAAATACAAAACAATTCTAGTTCATGGAAAAAAATAATTTCGGGACCATTTTTGATCGAGATGCCTCTGTTTACGTTGTTGCAGAATGAATATACGGATCTGTGCAGCGTCCTTCCTCCGGGAGCTCCTCAATGCTCCAGTAGAAGCATCAGATTCACAGGTATGGAGGGCAGGCAGAGGCAAAAAGAGAAAAAGAAGAAGAATGTTAATGTGTTCATTTATATTCTGTGTGTGTCATCTTTAGGCAACAGCTGGATGAATGCTGCAGAAGGTTGGCGTTGACAGTCCAAGGAGTGTGTCGGATCTCTGTTTGCGTGTTCGTGCTAACACGCATACGGTAACTTTGGGGTGCATTTGTTGCTGCCTGGGTGGGATGGAACAGCAGGGAGATCTGAGGGAAGGACAGCCGTCGTGTTTTGGTTCAGATGCCCCGTCTCAGTGTGGCAGCTCACACTGAGCTCACTCGGATATTTGAGCAGGCACCTGTGAGGGCTGATTCATTTCTTCTGCACTGTGGAGACACAGACTGATGGTGAAATTAAGGGAAAACAGACAGGTTATATTTATTAACTTGTCGACAGCATGACTGGAAACCCGACATTTAAAGGGTTTTGTTGTGTCTTGTCTTGAGCTCGAGAGTGTCTTATTCTATTTCGCAAAGAAGAAGTTTTATTTATATAGCAACAAGTGAACAAAATGAAAAAGACATCAGAATAATAAATTAGCTAAATTATTGAAGTTTGTTTAGAAAAGGTTTCAAATGGAAGACATTCTGCTTCTAGTCTCACCACCATTAAAGTGATAGTCTAAGATTTTTAAGTTGAGATTCTCTAATATCTCATATTTCTTATGTTGTCGTCTTGGAGAGGATAAAATAGTCTGGAGTTAGTTTAAATGAAGACACCAAAACAAGTTATCTATGAAAAGTGAGACATTAGCTTCTTACAGTCTTACAACAGAATGTTTTGTACGTTTACACTGAAATTAGCAAAGTTGGAGTCATACTGCCATGTATTTTGCTTTATTTTTATTCTGAAAATAAACCGAAAAAGAAAAAAAAAGAATCTCACTTCAAAACCTTTGGAATATCCCTTTCTGTGTGTGACTCAAGGTAGCCTATGATACGTGTTATTTATTGCATGCAAGAGGCTAAAACTGTTATTTAACTTGCATTTAGCAGCTAAATAGTAATAACAGCCATGGACCGGCAGATTTTCTGTAGGAAAATGAACATGAACCAATCCAAACTCTCGGCACACATAATAGAAACAGGCCCCCGGGGCGAAAACGGGCGCAGACAACATTTAGATGAACTCTGCGACCCAACGCAACAGTGGTATCTGTGGCGCCGTTGTCCCCCGAGGACCCCTGGTGCTTTGGTCAGCTGGCGTTTTGAGTGGATTTTCCCAAGGCGAACTTGTTTGCTAACTGCATCAGACAAGCTGTCAGGCCGGGTCATCTCAACATGTCTGACCAGTTCAACATGCATGACTAACCCCTCCCTGTTTTGCTTTGCTTGCATCTACATTTATATTCAGATATCAGGTGATTTGTGTTTTTTGTGGTATGAATAATTAGTATGAAAGCTGGTTTCTTAATACTAACTTCCATTTGTTGGAGTAAGAGGTGTCTGATGGGACTAGGTGCAGAAGAAGTGCGTGTCGGAGCGGTCTGGATTCTTTACATGCACGTGATAAATATGCTGCAGCTCCTGCATCCATCACTGTAACCCTCCTGTGGTCTACCTAGAGATCAAATCTGCTCCACTCTTTCCAAGACGGAGTAGGAGTAACACACGATCTGACCCACCGCCGAGACACGATAAATCCTGAGGCTTCACGTTTTCTCTGCTTCGCACATGCTGAGACTTCTACAGTTGTGGAGCACAATGTGTTTCTTGCCCAGCTTTCTCACCTCTCTGCTCCAGTCTGTGTTTTTTTTTTGTCTTGAAACTCTGCACGTTGCAGCATCTGCGGTACCCCCACCCCGCCCGCTCTTTCTCTCGCTCTAACTGCCATCCCCTGTCAGCAGGGACAAATATTGACTTGTTCTCCAGGCCAGCTTCTGCCAAGATCAGAGTCCCGCTTCCCCCCTGCCTGTGCCATGTCTTAAATGGTAATTATGTCCAACAGGACTCATCGCTGTCAAATCAAAGGACACCCAAGAGGAGTCGCTCACTGGTAATGAGCCTATTTGCTGTGAACATTTGGGTTTTGGATAATCTTGATGTTTAGATTTGTAGTGATTGCAACAAAAAAAAAGTGTTTTGGACAACTTTTAGGCACTTTGAGGAGCTTTTAATTTGTCAGTTGCCTCTATAATTGAGAACACATGAATCCCCCGCTCCTTCTGGTTTTTGACCTGTAGAAGCCCTTAATGGAAACCCACAGGACTCTGTCATCAAACAGTTAAAGCCCCATAGTTAGGTAGAATCACAACTGAGTATCGAATACACAAACGCCGGATGGCTGCTGCTTTGTATAATCCGGTTACAGTCTGGATACTGGCCGTGAATCAATAGAGATTAGAGATCTATTAGTCTGAAGGTGTAAACCCAACGCAAGGCTAATTCATAACAAAGCTTTGACCCTTGAGGGGGGGATACTTGACACTGAAATAACAGGACGGGGTAATGAAACTGATGTGAAACTGCAAGTTAAATATTCACATTTGGTATCAGAACTTTCCCTTCTTTGTAATATTACACACTTATAAAACACTCGCACGCACACGCATACTCATTGAGTCTGAGGAGTCCAGGTTTGGAGCACATGTCTTTAATGCAGTAGTTAGTTACAGTGTTAAAAAAAGATACGACATATACATCAGCTTGCATTTCCCCACTTTTAGTGCCGCAACTACACCAAGAAAAACCCCCACTCCACCCGCTCCTGTTCCACAACATTTGTCAATCGCCATCTGCCTTTCTACTGCCCCCCTCCCACACCCCACCCCACACCTTGTTTTTTTCTTTCTTCTTTGCAAACTATATAATTAAGCTGCAACACCTTTTCTCCTCTTACACCTCCCTCCCTCTGCCACCAGGCTTTCCGTTTGATCTCCCGGCTCACTAAATCCCGACGAGTGCTTAGAAAACAAAACAGCAAGAGATGCGGACGACAGAAGGGTATGAAAATACTGTACAGCCATATGTTTCATCCAGTGTATATAGGTTTCAGTTCACAAATTATACCTCCTGTGGAGACAAGAAAACAAAAAAATATAGACTTTTCTTTTCTTTTTTTCCCCCTCTCTCTCTATGTGAATCTGAGGACCAGAGCAGCCGAAGAGCTCAGCCAGCTGGCTCTGGCTTTATAAGTCAGGACGACACACAGCATCAACTTCTCGTTGCAGAACAGGAGGGATAAACATTGGAATTCATGACTGAAGACAGTGAAAAGTTCAAAGTTCGCCAAGCCTCCTCACCAGCTTTAAACCACAAGCACATACAGTCTTCATTCTGACAAGTGTTCCAGTGGTTCCAGCTGGGACTGTCCTGCAGCCACGCTTCCGTGCCTCGGTCTCTAAACCTTGGTTGCCAGAGATTGGATCTCCGATTTCTGAGTCTGGGCACTGAGAGTGGACGACATGGAGCTCATCTGGCCATGCATGGCCTTCTTCAGGTTGAGCAGGCACAAGCACTGGGAGCGGAAGCGCAGGTCGAAGAAGGCATACAGGAACGGGTTGAGGCAGCTGTTGACGTAGGCCAGGCAGGTGGCGTAGGGGTGAGCCAGCAGCACGAAGCGCACGACGCCACAGGAGCTCGGGGCCAGGTTCAGGTAGGAGAGGGCATCCAGGCTCTTCAGCACGTGGAAGGGAGTCCAGCAGATGGCAAACACCACCACCAGGGTGGTGATGATCTTGAGCAGGCGCTTCTTCTTCTGGTCCTCCTTGCGCAGATTGTTGAAGTGGCGTGTGACGGTGCAGCCGATGAAGCAGTAGAAGATGGTCATAGCCAGGAAGGGCAGGAGAAACCCCAAGGCAGATGAGGAGAGGCTGAGTCCAGCGATCCACAGGTTCTCATGGCCCTGGTTTATGGTCACCAGGCTAAAGTCCATGGCGCATGTGGTCTGATTGTTGTTGAGGTCTTGCATGGTGGTTCTGAAGAGCAGCGTGGGCAGGGACAGGATCCCGGACAGCAACCAAATGGCGCCGAGGGATGCCAGCATGGTGCCCCTGGAGCGCAGCTTGTTGCTGGACAGGGAGTGCACGATGGCCAGGTAGCGGTCAAAACTCAGGCAGGTGAGGCAGAAGACGCTGGCGTACATGTTGACCAGAACAATATAGCTGCTTATCTTGCACAGAGCCACGCCAAACGGCCAGTGGTAGCCCAAAGCCGTGTACACAGCCCAGAGAGGCAGGGTTACGACGAAAGTGAGGTCAGCGAGGGCCAGGTTCCCGATGTAGACGTCTGCAGCCCGGCGCTTGGACTTGGATCTCCACACGGTGAAGATGACCACACCGTTGCCGGACAGGCCCAGGATGAAAATCAGCATGTAGAGCACGGGGATGAGGGAGTAAGAGGGCTCCCACTCCGAGAAGTCACAGGCAGTTTCATTGTCATCGTAATATTCGTAAGTGTCCCCATATCCCACAGTGGTGACTTCCATGATGCAGTGCCAAAACCGAACCAAAAAATCCTCAACAGAGGTAAAAGTCCAGTACAGTTCCCAGTGGAGAGAATCTCAGCAACAACAAAAAAAGTTCTGCTGCGCTGCTGGAGGAGCAAAGGGCGACTGAGAGTGAGAGGCTGCCGGCACTGTCTGCCTTTTTAAACTCGGCCCTCTACACCCCTGGTTCCCTCCCAGAACGACCCCCTGCCCCACCCCTCCTCCTTAACCTCCCCCAACAGTAAAACATCTCTCAGCTCTCCCCCTCTCCCTGAGCCCCGCTCTCTCACCTCTCCTGGCACAGCCCTTCACTCTGCCTGCAGGACAAGGAGGCCCGCTGCAGTCCCCTGCAGACGCTGACTGCATTTCTGCATCTGCAAAGCGAACACTGCACTGTAGAGGAAATGAAAGAAATACTTGGCAAAAAAACAAAAAGTTGTCAATGAAGTTAAGTTAAATATAAGTTTCTAGTTATTAAGGTGAGGACAGCAGTTAGTCTATAATGTATTTTGTAAAGTTGGAAACAAGTTCTGCTGTGTTGTTGCATTTTTTTTTTTTTTTTTTTTTTAAGTTTTTAACAGAACCAAGGGGTACTGTCAACATAAACAAAGTCAGTATGAATGCATCCAGTTCTGTCTACCAGTAGCATAAAAACAGGATCAGACTGTTTTTATGCTCACAAAAACTCTGCAAAACTGACTTCAGTTTTCAAATTCAGATGTTTTTTTATTTCACATTTTTGTCAGATGTTCAGCCAGAAATTCACAAATAGGAAAGACTCTGCTCTGTATGTTTGTCGTACAGCCGTCATGATGAGGTACCTGAGGTCAGGAGGTCATTTAAAGGGTTGTGAACTAAATTTACTTTTTTTGTCCACTTCCCTTTCTGACCTCGCTTTCTCATCTTAGTGTAGCAACCAAAATTGACATAAAAAGACAGAGAACACAATAACTTCCTCTTCCTATTTTTTTGTCCTATCTAGGTCTTTTATAAAAATGAAAACTGGCAGCAGTTTTTGATTGACTTCAGATGCCTTGGCAGAACATGGAGTAAGCTCCCCCATGTCAGTGGAAAATCAAACCCATTCTCACCAAAATGAAGCTCCACCAATAAACGCTCTATTGGGCAGGTCATTTGATGTTCAAAATTAATTTAAAAGTGCCAATATTACCACCTTTTATGATAATATAATTAAATTTTGCCACTATCAGTTTATCATGCAGAAGTTAACTCAAAACAGACAGTGTAGTCCTTCAAATCGTAAAATATGGATTGCTTTAGATCATAAACTGAATCCCATTTTTTGTTATCCCTCATTTCTGCAATTTACCAATATGTTCCTGTGGAAAAAATCTGAAAAAATATAAATGATATCAACACATATGACAGAATAATACATTTCCATCAAAGTTTAAAGTAAAAACTGCAAATATTTCCCAACACTTACAACATATTAACAGGTTAGCTGATCCACTGAATCTCTTTGGTATATATTAGGGGACTTTTCTTTTTAGGAAATGTGGAGTTGTCATTTTCTCCAAGATTTTATCAGCTTGTCTTAATTCAATATAAAGGTATCTTTACAGCTTAATTTGCTCCATGATTGTTTGAAAAGGAAAAGGCGTCTCTGGTCCTGGAACAGGTCTGGACATCTTAACCTCCTCGTTTTCCATCACAATCACCGGCGCTAAAGGGCTGTTAAAACCGCAAGTTGCGCCACATTTTGCAGCTGTCGCTTATCACTTTTTATCTGTGAGTGTTTGATACGTAAAAAGACAAAACGACGAAATCAGAGTTAAGGCTGAGAGGAATCGCAGTCGCGTCGCGCTTTTCCTTTCCTCCCCCTTGAAGATTAGATTAAAAAATAAGCGCAAAGATGCGCTCTGTGACTCTAATTCTCAAGTCTGCGAAGAGATTTGCGGAACAAAAGGACAAGCAAACGCCCGGGTCTGCAGCAAAAACAAAAGGAAGCTTCGCATTGACACCGCCTTCAACCTGTTTTGTTTCTTGTTTTAGGTTTCCTTACAGTGGAGCTGCTGGCTCATCCACCTTCACCACTGATTGCGTCATAGCAGCAGAGCGCAGCAAACTAGGAGGTTATCTGTAATTGATATTTTTTTTGTTGTTGTGCATTTTAAGTGCAAATTATGTAATTTTAAAAACCTAAAGATGCTTAAAAATGGGAACATTTAGTTAAAGTCCAGAAAATTTTTAAGCTATTTTTGCAATGATTCCAACTAAAATGTTATACAGCAAATTATTGACTGTTGGAGCCTGAATGCCTTTCCAGTCCACACTTTTCAGATTCTGTTTATTTTTAATTAATTAATTAATAATTTTTTTTTTTACTGTAGTGTAAACAAATCAAATTAAACAAAACAAATTGTTCAGAAGTATCACAAATGGAGTCCAGTTCTGTCCTTTAGGTATTTATAGTACGCAGTGTGTTTTTGTAGATATGGTTTGTTATGAATGAGAAAGAAAGTGGGGGGAAAATGCATAGTATTAGAAAAAAATAGATGAAAATGAAAGTGCTTAACCACATGACTGATGACAAAAATAACAATACTTTTAGTTTTTTATTTGTAATGATTTCTGAAAACCATATCATTGCCATTCAGTTATTTTGTATCGATCTGCCACATAAAATACTAAAACGAGAAAAAGGTAGAAGGGAGTGAATACTTTTGCCAGGCTAACACCCTCCACCCTCCACCTCCACCACCTGTAATCAGATCCCCAAACAGCTGTGAGGAATTATTCTGTGGAGAAAAAACAAAACAAAATGGAAAGCTTGAGGAGATTTGCGAATTCTTTACAGCACATTTAGGAAGGATAATCTCTGCATTAAACAGCCTTTAAAGCGGCGATAACAAGGAGCCGCTGCATTAATTCTCACTGTGGATTATTCCTCTGTAGGTGCGTTGGATCAGAGAAATAAATATGTCTGATGAAAGCAGGAGCTCCATGGATCACAGCTTATCAGCTCTCTGTGAGTGCCTGCTGCTAGTTTTTTTTTTTCTTTTTCTGCTGTACATGGAGCATTCAGCACTGGCCTGTGGGAATCTGACATGGCAGACACTTTATCTTTCCTATAACACGGCTCAGCCAGAGAAACGTTTGTTGTTTTTTTCCCAAGCTCACTTTTTATAAATCACTTTCCTGCCATGTATGAAAACTGTAAGGTTTATTATTCTAAGTGCAAATAATGCGGGAGACATCCAGTATGATAAGACACGTCCTCCTTGGAGAAACTTTAAAGGTATTTTATGACTCCACTGCTCATACTGGATCCACGGAAAATCACCTGGAGACTCCCACCTCGGCTTTATCCTCCACCCCCTGGGGGGTGGGAGGATTGACGCCTGGTGCTGGCAAGCCCCGAATCTGTTCCTCAAATAAATTTGCAAATTAAAAAAAAATAAAGCAAGCAGATAAGAAACAGATGGTCAGACCAGACCGTCATCTCGGGTATCTTCGGAGACCCTCCTCACTTGGTAATTGCCGCCTCTGAAAGGCGGCCAAGATAAAGTCCTGCTGCTGGTGCCGAGGTGGGAGAAGCATCAGCTGAGAGTGAGGTCTCACTCAGACCACATGGCTTTCCAGATGAAACACACAGGAACTAAACACGCGTCACATTCAGCTGCAGCTGAGCTGGAGAGCTTTCTGAACTTTGGGACCACACATGTGTCCGTTTCCACAGCTGCGGCTGCTTCTGATCTGCTGCTGAAATGACCCGGCTGTTCGCAGCGGGACAAAATGTTGCCGTTCAGACAGAAGTCGTTGCTGTCTTGGGTTTTGGGGACAACTGAAGTGTGGGGTGTTTATCTTGATGAAGCTTACTGGAGACAGGGGAGCTCTGGGGGACGTTTGCAGTGGGCACGCGCCATCCGAGGTCTGGAGGAGATAAATCACTTCAGGTTTAATCTGTGACCTTTAGGATTGTTTGAAGTGGAAAGTTGTTAGCACAAAGCGTTGATTATTTTTTCCTTTTCTTGATTTGTTGCCTACATATCCTGCGAGGTTGCAGAGAGGTAAGGGTCACAGATTAATCTCAATTCAGTGACAATATCTGTTGGTTTACCTCTTTCAAAAGTTATCAGAGTGCAATAAAGATAAGAAAAAACAAAAAAAACAGCTCACAGTAGACACCACATTTCCAGTAGCGACAGTCTTTTTACAATGACTTGCAAAAGTCCATTTTATTTTACATTTTGTCCCGTTGCAACCACAAACCTAAATGCTTTTCATTGAGATTTTATAGGGATAAAAGAACATCATGTGTAGATAGTCCACGACTGCCTTCAAATTCACCAAGTCCAATTTGATTTAGGTAATTATAAAAGAGGTACTGATAAACATCCTCAGTCCCCAGCCGTGTGAAGCCTCTGCAAGCAAACAGACTTTCAGTGGCCGATGATTCTACAAAGTTTTGAATCAGGATTGAACACAAATCCACACTTTCGGATTTCTAGTTGTGAAATATTTTACATTGCACACGATTATTTCAGAATTATATGTTGGTTTTTCACATAAAATCACAATAACTGTGTGATCCTAGAGTGACTAAAGGTGAAAACCGTCACGAGGAATGAATGCTTGTGCATGTTGATGGCTGAGGGCCTCTCTGCTGTTTCAGATCATGTTCCTCGGCCCCTGCTCACTCTTTGCTGATTGGCTGAACATCGTCTTGTCAGATCGCAGCTCACCTGTGTGATGGAGATGCTTTTAAAATGGTGGAAAACAAAAATCTGAGAACGAGAGAAAAACAGGAAACCAAAAAAATGCACATACTTTATGGGAAATCCAATATAGTGTAGAAGGCCCCATCAAACTATTGAGCTGGGAGTCACACACAGCTATCTTTTCCGTACATCTGCAGCTCTTGGCGTTATTCTGAAGTGAACGTCGACCCTCCGCCCAATCATAAAGAAATGTTTGTCTTGAGAAGGCTGCTCTATTGTTTTGTTCTGCTGCACTAAGCACTTCTCTCCTAACGAGCAACACACCTGCTAAGAATCACACTTCCTGCTTGAGTCACAGATACCAATTCTTTCACTTTAGTTTTTTTTTTTCCCCCTCCTATTTTGTTTGTTTGAAACTCAACCTTAAAACCATCTCGGAGAAACTGAACCGTATTATTAGCACCTCTGTGCCCTTTGCGCGCCTTCCTCTCTCTTTCCCGTTTGGCGCCGCAGTACCAGTCAGCTGAGACAGCACAGCGTGTTTGTGCGTATCAAAGCTGAGTTCTCCTTGGATGGCTCGGGTGGAGCAGAGCGTTTATCTGCAGCAGAAGTCAGGCTGTCTGTGCCTGGGAGCCAGCTGGGCTTCGACATCCATATCACAACCCAAACAGAGCTGAACCGAAGCGACTGTTTGGAGTCCAACTGCAGTAGCTGTCGCGAGAGACGAAATCGCCACTGTTTATTTGCTGCTTATCTACTTTCCGAACAGCTTGGCCGCCGTGAAATAAACACACCAAGACATGTTTGGGACTCCGACCGACTCACACGACATTATTTCCATGCAGGGCCTCTTTTTGTGCCGTCCAAGTTTGGGGTTTTTCCCCCCCCACAATCAGCAGGTTAAAACTTATTTTAGTGCTTCTTTTTATGCAAAATAGTCAATTTGTTGAACAAAATTCAATGTTTGCACCAACACAAATGAACATATTATTAGTATAAAAAAACATGGCATGCATTTGTACTCTCCTTTGCAATCATCAAGAAAATGAATTTCTTCAAACAGATTGAAAAAATATTCATAAATGGCTCACTCTGCCTTCTATGGGTATTTCTTAAAATGAAATAATATTGAACATGTTTCACATTGATGTAATTAGGCGGTAATCAGATAAAAACTATTTTGATTTGAGAGATATAATAATATTTAACACATTTACATTGAAGGCTCAGTTTATGTGATCCACATAAAATGTCATGGTGGGAAACATACTGACTTGGAAAGACTGAGTACGGATACTTTTCAAAATTTTATTCACAATATTTATGATTTTCATGCACGACAAGACTGTGATAAAGTTTTAGGGGTGTGTGTATTTTTGCAAGACGGCACGTTCTGATTGAACAGTTTTCTGCACTTAAGAAATGAAGCGGATGAAGGCAGATAATCAGGAAGCCAGAACCGAGCCAGCGAGTCTCCCCGAGCCAGCTGCCCCAGCGGCTCCCTTCTGCTCGTCCTTCCCGGTTGCCTGTGGACTTCCAGTAGCTCGGTCAGGAACAAGGAGGTCACAAGGTGTTTCCCCTCCTTCCCTCTGGACACCCTAACATTCGTGCTACCCATCATACGCCGCATGCATCCCTGTTTGACTCTGGCCAAATCTACAAGCACCACAGGATGTTCTACAATGGGACGGTTTGTCTTCCCAGCTGAGATGGGTCTTTGTGATTTTTTTTTTTCTCCCAGCTGCTCAATATAAGCTGTTTATTTACCAGATAACCTGATGGAATTATAATATAAATATTATCAATCCTCGCGTATCATTTTTGCACAGTGCAAATACAGAGAATAGGTCAGATCAGATTAGCCATTCCTCACATTATTCCCCTCTTGAACCCGAGTCTTTGCCCGGCTCGATTCGAGGGTGACGCTCGTGAGATCCGACGGTCACCTTCAGGCAGCAGGAAGCTCAGAAAGGAAACCTGGTGGAAGATATAGGAAACAATAACACAGCAGGAAGCAAAGAAGAGTGATGTGGCTAATGACAGAGAGGACACTGGGGAAGACATAAAGGGACAATGGGCAGGTCTGATGAGAGGGTAAGGCTTGACTGGGTAGTGGGGTTTTCTCTTTGCAGTTGAGTTAATGATGGGGATTAGGAGGTCGTGTGCATGCGAGTGTGTGTGAGTGTGTGAAGGGGATTCTGCTGGGATCTCCAGGCCTCCCATCGTCCCAGGAGATCTGTGGGAATCTGACTCTATTTGGCTTAAACTCTATTTAAAAAAGGCAAGAACCCCGTGGCTCAATTAGGGGGAAATTAGTCTCTTTTTACCTCCTCTGCAGCAACAGCTTGACTGTTTCTTAAGCACAAGTTATCTCTCAAGTAGGAGGGGTTGGTCTTAAGGTGGCTTTCAAAATCAATATTTCGACCTACGTTTTAATTTGCCTGCTTATTTCTTTGAGGTTTCCCTCTAAACCATAAGAATCTGTCTGCATCTCACAGTAAAAGAGAGCAGAGAGGCCTTTTCACCTCCAAATATGATTAGCGCCTGTTTTCTTTTTTAAGTAGAGCAACAGAAACCTGAAGCCGGATCCCGTTTTAAGAAGTCAAAGTAAAAAAAACCTAAACGGAGATCCATGCAAGAGCCCCGAATCAGGTGCTTTGCAAACCTTCTGTCCAAAATCTCAGAAATCCCAGAAGGAACTTTATTGCCGTTCTGTGATAATTTCCTTCATCACTGGAACGAAAGTGCTGTCAACTGGCCTGATTGGCACTGAGAAAGAGCAGAGCGTTAACTTAACAAACGTCCTTAGTGAACAAGACGCTTTAGCTCAGAAAAGTTTTAGCATTTCATCCCTAAATTACTCCTTGTATAAGTTATACGCCTAAAAATGTCTCTTTTTTTTCTTGCAGTTGGGTACGAAAAGCAGGTCTGACCCAAAGCTGGAGCCATTCCAGAAAAAATATAAAAGCCTCTTTTATAAAAATCTGCCCATACTGGGAGCGAGCCAGGAATATCTGAGGCTATTTATACCTCAGAGGACTTACAGCTACAAAAAAAAAAAAAAAAAGACAGTTCATCACAGACAAGACGTGTGTTATGTTAATGTTAGTTTAGCTCAAAATATATACCGTAAGTACCACATATGAGCATTTTATCAGTATTTTATGAGAAATGTCACCAATTACAGATTTTATTATGCAGGCTAAAGTAGAAAAAAGCTGCATGAATACGCTGCTGTTGCAGCCTGAAGGCAGCAGTGGAGTGAAGGAGCCATCCCCAGCATTAGCAGGATTGCAAAGTATCTAAAAGCTGGCGACGGCGTGGCGGAGGCCGCGCTGCTCTCCCCATCTGTCAGCTGTTTGACAGACAGCAACAAACTGTAAATCAGTCACCTCTGCGACAAAGTTGGCCCTCTGTGGGCTCAGAGACAACAAAACGTCACTGCGCCTGTCGTTATGCAAAAACAAAACAAAGAAAAATGCCTTGCCTTGGGAATAAAAGTTACATTAGAAAAGTAAATGTTGTCTCACGCGTTGGTTGAGCTGCTTCTTGAAAGGGAAGTTGTCTCTTTAAACCTCCCCCATCGTAAGTGTGTTTAATAGGGGTTTTACAATATGGAGCAGCATAAAGTCCTGAGTAAATGTGAAATAGAAGAAAAATCTTTTTCTATATTGTAGTGAAAAATAGAGCAAAAACAAAACATTTGTACGATATGTTGTCTCAATCTACAAGTGTTTGTATTTTGATCATCTTCTTGTTCAATTACGTTCAATATCTCTCGCTTTACTCAGTTCCTTATTCCAGTTAGAAACGTATTGCCATAGAGGTTCATTTCCTTTGTGTTTGGTTTCTTAGTTTATTCTTGCTTTGTTCCTTGACCTGTCAGTGTTTTTCCCTTGGTTTTCATTTCTTGGTGTCTTAGTTCACCTCCCTCTGTGTTAATTAGTTTCTGTCCCTCAGTCTGCCTCCTCTCTCAAAGCAACAGCTGTAATTGTTTCTGATTAATTTTGTTCTTTTGCCATTTTCCACCTCTGCCTCGGTGAATCAGCTCGTTGAAGTTTTTATTATTCATTGCTGGATTTTTCCGTTCACTTCAAACATGACACTTCTAAATCAGCTATGAATCTATTAATGGCGTCCTTAAAGAACTGCAGCTGAAATTGCAATGAAAGGTGGCTAAAAGGAAAAGTTGTAACTCATATCTGTGAATATAAATATCGCACATTTGATATTTCTATATTTGTATATCTTTAAAGAAGGGGCTGCAGCATTTTCCTTCTTTGAAATGTGCTACTTTGTGTTGGTTTATCACCTGAAATCCCAGTAAAATCATAGAAATCAGTCGTTTGAGGATGGCAAAACTTAAAAAGGTTCAAGGGGAGTGAATACTTTAGAAGGACACAGTAGAACCATAGACCTGTGTGTGAATTTATACAGCAACAAAATGTCATTTTTCTCCTGTAATGACACTTCTCTCCAGAAGCCTCGACTCCTTTTAAAAACTGCTTTGAAGGAGTCGAACAATAAACCAAACTTTTACACTCCGTCGACGACTTTGATGTACAATCACGAGGCTGCGGGACAGAGAGTGGGGGGGTTTGGAGTAGGAGAAAAAACATCCTCCGACTTGCCCTAATTGTTTCAGCATCTGTTCTTCTGTCGCTATCACCCAGACTGGCTGAAAGCACGACTGAAAACACACATTCAAAGTTTCCACTCCATCCATTTCCTTTAATCAAGCTGCCCTCTCAGTGACTGATTATCAGAGCAGACCGTTCGCCTCGCCTCGAACGGCTCTCCGTCTCTGCTGACTGCACAACTTGCGTTGCTTTAATAATGCTGCAGTTCTCCACGAGACACACAGCTGACAAATACATTAACCCATTACACCTAATGATTATTATCATGCAATGCGATGGGGGGAGAAGAGGAGCGTGGAATAACCCTGCAGGGACAGGCTATGTTTTAATAAGTGTCCCACAGCCAGGGGCGTGCTAATGAAACGAGACGAACTGGCTGTGGAACGTGGCCTTCTCATTACACACGTACTTCAGGGTTCTAAAAGAGGAAGCGGGACACTGTTAAAACACAAAGGTCCAGATGTGAGGCCCCCTTGAAACTCATCTCTACGTCTGACTCACGGTGAATGCTGACAAATTGGCCTTTAACGATCCCAAAACAGGCTTAAAGTCAATGTCAACGCCATGTGTCACTCTTCTGAGCCTGGTGTGGGAAGGCATGCTGCCTCCAAGAAGAAGCAGGGACTCTGAGAAAATATTTGGACAAAGCCTTGTAGTATTTCAGCCTCTACAAAGTGTTGATGTGAATGTTCTTCTTTTAGATTTATAGCTGAGTGAGGGGGTGATGTTTTTTTTTCTTTTTCTTTTTTCAAGTTGACTTTAAAAAGTAGCGAACTGTGGAAAAGAACAGAGGATTTTAAAAAATGTACAAATAAAAAATATGAAAAGCGCTGCACGCTTTTGCAGTCAGAGCTACAGTATATTATATCTTATTTTATGGTAGAAACAATAAACATTTCAAATTATTTTTTACTATGAAAAAATAAGCTAAAATTTGTTTGTTTATTTTAGTGAAATGCAAGGCATTGAAATTCCCTGCAGTGAAAAGCAAGGCATTTCACTGCTCTCCTATGCATTGCTATGGCAACATCATGAAGATCAAGGAACATAGACGTTTAAAGGAGGACTGGGTTATTAGATCATATCCTAGTATGCCAGAGATCATCACTCAATCCATCAACTGAGAATGGAAAGAACATTTCAGAACTGCAGAGAAAAAAACCTTAGTCCAAAACTGACTGGACGGGCAAAAAGGAACCATTAATCAGAGAACGAACCAAGAGGTCCGGCTTCGGAAGAGCTTCAGACATCCACATCTGATCTGTCAACAGAATATATATTCGTTTTAGACGCCACAAATCTGCTTTTTGCAAAGGAGTGGCAGCAAGAAAAGGCATTGTTAAAAAGGAAACCATAAAAGGCTCGTTTTATTCCCCTCAATCTCTGGTCAAATGAAACCTACTGTCTGTTAAACCTGCATGGAAAAGCCCATCAGTGAAACAAACCCTGCATATCACCCTAAAACACCGTCTGAGATGCTTTTTACTCAACATGAAATTTGAAGCAGGTAAGATTTGATGGGAAGGTTGATGGAGCTGAAAACAGAAAAATCCTGGATGAGAACCTGGAGGCTGGCAGAGATTTAAAACTGGGACAGAAGGTCATCCTTGCAGCAGGACAACAACCCCAAACATACACCCAGAGCTGGAGGTGTTGGAATGGCCCAGTCAAAGTCAAAGAGAGAAAATGTGGCAAGATTGGAAATCTGATGTCGAGAGACTCTCTTTATCCAATCTGACTGACGTTGAGTCTCTACAGCAAAGCCTGCAGCAAAAACTGTTCACACCAGGTGGCTGAGTCATAATTTGAGATGCTTTTTTCAACTTTACAATTATATGCCACCACAAACAATTCAACAAAATACATTAATATATGTTGGAAGCACAATATATTTGCATCATCATCAGTATTGGCTGATGTTAGTCGTTTTATTAGGATCGGTCCAATAAGTAATAGTAGGCCAATATTAACAACCGATGTTTATTTCCTGCCAGATGGAACTAAACATTTACATTTATCATTAATTTATAGATGAATACAAAAACACAGTCATCATCTTCATCCAGGCTGAGTAAACTTCCTGTCATGTTAAGGCAATAAAAGCCTCGCCTTGGCTGTTAGTTAGCAGGAAGTCCTTGTGTTTTGGAGGGTTGATTGTCTGCTATTTGTTTGAACATGTTTTACTTTTTGTGCTGTTGAAAGTGTAGAAACATACATATATAGTATTAGTAGATATTGTTTATTGGTCATGACACCAATATTATTATCGGATATCAATATCGGCCCAATTTTTTTATATCGGTTCATCCCTAAACATAACCAAATGCGAATGCAAGCATTTCAAAGAGACTGGAAAGATTTATTTATTTATTTATTTCCATATTTGTGCTGTTTTGTATCCATAAAAAGTGTCCTGCGCCTCCTGCAGGTCACCAGGGTGACCATGATGCAAGCATGTGTGTCGACTGGCTTCCATCTGACAGCAAGTATTTGCACCCAACTGGTACATAGACATGAATTAACTGGAACGCACAGCTACAGTTCACCCCCTGCTCAAACACGTCATAAATCACAACAACAAAAACAAAAAAAACATCAACCGTTTGGCTCAGTGCAAATCAAATGACAGTTAGCTGTGCTGGAGTCGTAGCATGGCGCTAGAAAAATGTTGTCCAATTTTACCCTGATGACTTTCTTCAAAAATCTATGTTAACATTCATCCATTTTAATGACATCACTGTGGGCTGCTTGACATTTTGCTTTATGATAGCTTTTCACTGGCTCTGGGCTGCTACACACCAGACAACACAACACACCCTAAAACCTCACGACTTCATGATTGAGTGGCGTTTTCGTAACATTTCCAAACTTCAGAGAGATTTGTCTGATTTGCAGCAGCTTTCAGGACAGTCGTTCAAAAAGGGCCTCCCACTGTGTCCCCCAGTTCCACTGGTTTCTGCAAGTGAGCTACAATAAAAACTTCAGATTAAAGTTTTTCTTTGAACATTGGCCACTTTTGGCATGTAATATGTTCATTAGCTAACCATTTCAAAGGATGCTCTATTTTTATTTCTGTAAATCTATTAACTTTGACCAATGACGCATTACGGCTTAAAAGGACTTTACAAGGTGAATGCAAATAAAAATAACAAACTCAGCCCCCAAAAAACAGCAGTAAATGGGATGAACTCACAAAAATGAATTTTATTGCTATTTTTGCTATTTTCAGCAATTATGCCACTGACACCTAAAAGAGAAAGTTGGCACCAAGAAAGATTATCTCAAAGTGCTTTAACTTTGAGATAATCTAAAGCACTTAACTTGAACTTATCTCTAAAGCTGTAGGCAGCACACAACATGCAGGCATGTTGAGTCAACCGGTCGACGTTTTGTGTTTTCTGTGAATTTCTGTCTCTTGTTTGTTTTCCCAGATGAGCTACAGGATGGATATGAGTGTTTTTTGTTTGTTTGTTTTGAAGTTTTTATTTACATAAATCAAACATATGGTACAAGGAAATCCTAAGCATCACTAAGAGTTATTGCTTGTTTAACATGCAATATGTTAAGCATATCGCATGTTAAATCTATAAATCTTCATAAATAAATTGTACATAATCACGATAGGAAGTGGGAAATTGTCTAAAACATGTTTGGCTTCAACAAAATGTAACTTTGTACATTTTTATATTCGTATTTAGTTTGTTTTTGTTGTTGTATTGTCGTTTTTTTTTAATGATTGTGCTCACCAGATTTGTGATTTATCCTCCACCAAACAGCAGGAGTCAACATTCGACCCTTTTGGACGTCTTTCAGTGTTTACAGTCCGCCGGTGCTACGGCACTTAGCCGACACTCAACCGTGTGCAATGGTGTGCGGTTCGCCAGCCCAGCCCTTCCTGCCTTTGTTGGTTTTTGTTTAGGGTGGTGGCACCTTCATCGACGGGGGCCAATCTTGTGCACGACCCTTGCTTCCACAGGCCCCTGCTGAAAGAGCAGACTTCACTTCGCACTTCAACGCCATTTATTTTTAAATGGAGCAAAACGTGGGGGAACGTTTGTCGCCGTCGAAGAGTACCGTTCGTTGAAACTGGATGCTTTTCCAGTGGAAGACGTGAGGTCAGAACAATCCTGAGGGCCTTTAGGATTACGGCTGAGAGGACTCGTCTGAACTTGCTCTCTTGCTTTCCGTTCATGCTGAAGGAAAAGCAAGAGTTATTCCTGCACAAAACTCAAAAAATGTGCAAAAAGAATGTTTAACTCAACGTTGAGCATCAGTTAGCTAACATGGTGGAAACCCTTTGATGGCAGTATTGTTAAAAACTCTCAATAAAGGGCAGCAGCTCTTCCCCCCACCCTCTCACATCTATGCAAGTGTGACTGCACAAGTCAGAGCAGAGGGCAGGGGGAGTGGGACTGACAACAACATCAAGGTCAGACAAGATGGAGAATTTGAGGACGCCCAGGCTCTTTTCAGGGATAAGCCGTGCAGCTAAAAGGACTGAGTGGCAAGCTTTCACGTGCCCAAAATGCAAACAACTCTCAGCATTCCAGTGACGGCAGACACATCTCTATTCATGTGCAGAGCGAAGGCGACAGCTTGCTCATCCTGACATGCATAACAACAGAGGAGGGGTGGGCTCTCTTAGGAGAGATACCTCACCTGTCAGAGATGAAAAAAGCCCCTTTGGCCCAGGACACAAAGGGCAAAGCAAATTCTGACGGGACAGATGCTTTCCATCGAGACACATGAAAAGAAGGATGTGAGCAAGAAAATCGGCTAACGCAGAAAACATACGCTCGCTCGGGTAATAAATTTCTGCCTCGCGCAATCAAACATTACCAGGAAACTCCAAGTGATTAAGATAAAGCGCCGACTGTTTTTGCTGGAGAAAACGACTCCAGCATGTCACTGATTCTTATCAAGGCTTTTACATCCTTCCTCCATAAAGAAAATAAGAAACTGTTTTCCTGCTTAATTGCAAATTGCAGCTATAACAAACCTTTGTCCTCTATGATATCTGTATTTGCTCCAGGCCTCGGTGTAGTCGGAATAATTTCAAAAACACTCCGTCTTGCTTTCTTGCTCACGTTAAGATGAGAACTGGTTCTTAAGCAGCTGAAGTCAGTGGAGTCTTTTGGTTGCCTTAGGAAAAAAAAAAAAACTTTAAAAACGGAGCTAAATCCACTGGCTCTGTTCTCCCTCCAAACTTTCACACTGGATTAAGAACACGCTATGATCTACAAGACCATTTGAACATCATAGACCTCTTTCAGCTCGAAGGCAAGCAGGAACCTTTTGCATCCTTAAAACTAAAACAGAAAGGTTGCCCTCTGCCCCAGCCGATGTACCGCCTCTGAATGTCACCTTAGTCTCAATCGTTGGAGGCTTCTAGGCCGTCAGTTTCTTCTTCTCTGCGTAGGAGGAATCAGCATCACTATTTCCATCAGTTCATCATCAGCATTAGAGACGCCACTGCTATAAGTGTGATACTCATTCTGCATTCTGTGTGCATATTTTAGCGAATGCAGCTGGAAGGATTCATGCACTTAAATCTGAACTCTTTCTTTCTGATCAATCAGAGCTGAACAGAAAGAAGCTGTTATCTGGTGTGATAGATGCTGCTTCAGTATTATAATTACTGGTCTTATGCAGATAGTTTTGATACATTTATAGTTTGTCGAAGATTTTATACCAAAGTAAATTTCATTTTCTCCTTTGTAGCATTTTTGCACTTAAAGATGTGTAATTGATCAATCATTCAATGTTTATTCATTGCCAAAGGATTAAACTAACAATTAGTTAATGAGTGATTTTTGTTGTTTAAAAAGGTTTACTATGATGTCACATTTTCTGACATAATCAAAATACCTTCATTTGTTTTAGCTTTTATTATTAGAAAAATGAAGGTAAAAGTAAAATTTCATATATTTTTTGCCTTTCAGTAACTTGCTACGTTGGACTTTAAAAGATGTGTAGAGGTGTTACTTTAATGTTTTTATTTTCCTTTCCTCTAACCCTAAAAATGCTGAAGGTAATTAAATATAAACATTAATTAATGGTGTAATAATATAATATCAATATATTATATAATAATCTAAACATTATATATTATATTATAAAAACACATGCATGTAAGGAGTGAATAATAAAAACAGTTTTCTTCTTTTTTTGGTCTCCTGACTGTAAGTTATGCACTAAAACATGCCAAAATTACAACAAAAATATGTTCTACACGTTCTTATTTGTTACATTTTTTGTTTCACAAGGCACAGTGGGAAGTCAGTGAATTGCTTTTTCCCAAAGCAAGACGTGGGGAGTGGTTTCAAAGGCAATCAAGCTCTCCTCGTATGTATTGTTCAAAGTAGCTGTTTGGCAGCAGGCCATTAAATCATATTCTGTTTAGTAAAGAGCTGACAGTCTGCTAATTTTCTGCACAGAAAAGAGGGGAGAATCCAATTGTTTTTCGCCTCCTTTCCCCCGTCTCCCTCTGCGGCCATCAGCCGGTCTCTGGAGAAGAGCTGGTTTCCGTAAACGTGATGGGGAGATGTTTCCTGTAGCTGGTCTGTCTGCTGCTGATTAGAGGCCATCCATCAGCCGGACCTCCTCCGGGCTGAGGAGAGGAGAGGGCACTGGTCGGATCTGTCAGAGCGAGCTGCGAGGTCACAGCGGGCCCACGCCCCGCCTCCCCGCCCGATCCCTTCAGCATGGCCTAATTTTGGGTAAGATGATTCATGGATTCAGATTTGAGTGTTACTAAAAGAGAACACAATAAAGAATAAGGCAGCCTGAGCCAAGCTTTTTTGTTGTTGATGATGTATCTTCAAGTGACTTTTATCATCTCCAAATTACCGGCACGTCGGGTGAAGATCTGTACGAAACTTTGTAAATAACACGGTCGCTACGGTGACCCCAAGACGCCACTCTGTCCTGAGGTTCTCCAACCTCCCCTGTTCCTCGTCTCCTTGTTCAGACTCACTTAACAGGTTTAGTTATATGAGTCTTTTTTATAATTTCTCCACCTGTAGATGTGAGCAAATTTAAGCAAGTAGTTATTGTCTATTCTGGGTGGAATAATAGAGCGCTTTGCCAAAACATTCATTCCTCTTGAACATTTTCTGACTTTCTCACTTCACAAAGACAAATCCCAATGTGTTTCTTTTTTTTTTTTTTTTAAGATTTTATGATAGATGAATATTATATAGTAGAAGGAAAATTATATGTGATTTTTTAAGTTTTGCAACCAAAGATCTGAAAAGCACATTGTTTGTATCGCATGTCACTAACTTCTGCCGATTCTTTTTCGCCAAATTGCTCAACCTCAGTTTGAACGGAGAACAAACGTAAAGAATCCCCACACGAGTTCTGCAGAGTTTTCACTTAACCAGGAAACATTTTTATACAACATTAGAAATGCATTAAAAGATGGAAAAAAAACAAATAATTCAGTTTTGTTTTTTTTAAATAAGAAAAGAAACATTTTATTCTTTTAGTAAATTTGAACCTGGTGGAGCTGAAACGGGGCCAGTTGAGGAGTTTTGGGTAAAACAAAAGACAAAATTGCTTTTATCTTAAATGCAAAATGAATGTATATTTTGCACGGCTTTGCCATAATTACTGCTCTGAACAGTAACTGGCATATTTTAGAGTCTGCATACTCCAGTTAACTATTAATCGATTACCAAATTAGTCGACGATTATTTCAACAATCAGTTCATCACGATTAATCAGATTAATCAGATTAATCGAACTATGGTTTCGATTAAACCATAGTTCATCTTTGATCTTTGGTCAGAGCAAAGATGATGCTTTGCTCTGACCAAAGCATCATCTTTGACGTGTTTGCTTAGGTGCAAGTCGTATCTTACGTTTCCAAGGAAAAATCATGTTTGAACCTTATTGATCCAGCAAAAATAAATAAATCAAAGTAATTATTTTGTGCAAAGGGTCCAACAACTTAAGCTTTGGTGACTTCATCCTCGGAGCAGAGGGCTGCTTCTTATTTTCCCTCCAAATCATCCACAATAGCAGGATGACACCAGTTTATAAAAACACGATGCGTGTGCCCTCCTGCCTAACGCGGCCCTTTTTCTCCTCCGTCTCCTTCACTTTTGTTGACCTTGGGTGCGCAGCGTAAACAGGAGGTGGGTGAAGTATCCTCCGCAGGCGTGCAGAGGAAACTGAACAGGGCCTGGAGACTGAACTCTCCTGTGGTGAGCTATGGCCTTCTGGAAGACACCAGCGTGAACTTGAGTCTGTTCAACTGCGAGAGGATATCGTGTTGGTCATTGTTTGAAGATAAATATCAAAAACAGAGCAGCTTTGCATGAGAGTGGGAGGTTTTTTTTGTTTTCTTTTCTTCCCTGAGCTGCCACTCCCAAAGGTGCCATTAATGAAACCACATCAAGACAAAAACAGAAGATTTTATTTAGATCTGAGTGCAGAATGTCTGACAGGTGATAAACTGTGGTTGCATGTGAAAGAAACAAACAGCTATATTTTTGTTTAGTCTTCTGAGAATAAATGGTCAATTTTTTCTTTTGTCAAATACAAACTGAACGTTAGTGAACTGTGTCCCAACACATGTGTTAATGCAGATTCCTTCCACATCACGCAGAAGTTCTTCCCTCCTTTGAGTTCAGGAGCTTCGGCTTTTAAGGGCCCCTTCAGGCCGTGCATTAGCAAGGATGCAGCATTCCTCAGAGAGCCGTTTAAGTGACGAGGAAGCCCTGATCGAACTCACCTCAACCTGTCAGGCTAATGAAGCCATGGCTGACAGGACAATGGGCGGGTCAGGAGGTCTTTGCTGCAGTCACTACAGGCTACAGATTCCATTAGTCAGGGCTGACCTCTGACCTCCCAGGCTCTGCCTGAGAGGGATCAATAAAAATATGGAAGCCCCATCAAAACAAAGGTTTTCCCATGCTGTGTGAATATTATCTCCTCTTTCACGCTTTCTTAGAAATCCATTTTCTGAAATAAATATAATAGTTATTTCAGCTGCACTGGATTTAATTAATGACTTTTGTAGTTTTCTTTTATGCAAAAAAAAACTGTAGCTGAGTTCACAAAATGTTTCAAAACGCTTTACATTAAACTCTCCACACTATAACTTCCAAGGATAACTAGACATTATGTTTTCTTAAGCCCAGTATTTTTGTTCGGATGTGTAAAATGAAATAAAATTTGCA
Organism: Alfaro cultratus; assembly: GCA_903066825.1. Taxonomy (NCBI): domain Eukaryota; kingdom Metazoa; phylum Chordata; class Actinopteri; order Cyprinodontiformes; family Poeciliidae; genus Alfaro; species Alfaro cultratus. The sequence goes on along the minus strand of CAEFZX010000190.1, from coordinate 17,929 downwards.
CCAGCACCTGTAAATTCCACTCACATGTTTTCTCAAAGGAGAGAGTTTTCCAGTCACGGTGGTGACAGTAACGACAAAATTACTCATCCTCCTTTTACCTTTCCCTCATCTTACAAACTTGAATGTATTTTATTTGGGTTTTATGCGTCAGAGAAATAAACCTTCAGAGCTAAGTCCAGGTTGCACCAACTCAAATTTATGACTTTTTAAGACCACTATGAATGGAATTTAAGATCTATATCTTGACAGAAATGTACGAATTTTGTTCAGTCAACTGGTAATACATTTGTACTTACCCAGTATGGAGGTGAAAAAGGTAGCTAGCTACCTAGCAAGGATAAATTAGCAGTGAGTTACCGGTCGCCTCAATTTTACAGAGTGACAGATTGTTTGAGTTCGACTCAAACTTTTTCCTGACAAAAAAGTTTTACGAGAAAAAAAACTGTGTACACAAAATTATAACAACATTTCAGACCAGTGATTAACATACTAAAGGCTATCTTTCTTTTTAAAAAGGAATGAAATAAATTTTAAGGCCTTAATTTTGGATAAATTAATTTAAGACTTTTTTTACGGATACAGGGACACCATGAAGTCTCTGCCAGCTTTGCACATCCAGAGACTAAAACTTTCACATATTTGTTTTAAAGTAACTGAAGCTCACTCAGCATGGATGTCGAGTGTCTGTGAATATTAATTTTAAGTTTTGAGCCAAAACAAAGTAGAGCACTGCTTTGACCTGCTGGGCTGGATAATGGAAATAATTGCCCTGAACTTTGGTCCAAACTACCAAATGCTTTCTGGAACTTTCCAGATTCTTTCTATAACATATTTGGTAGAAAACTACTAATATCTGTCAAAGTTTCAGAAACTATCCTCTTGGTTCCGGTAATAACAAGCTAAGTTCCAGGAAGGTCCTTGGAAAGTAAGTTTTTAACATCTTAATCAACAAATATTTTAAGGTTTTTATACTTACCAAGGTTTTTTCACCCTATACTTTGCTCACAAGAATTTGCCCTCTGGCAGAAGCGCAACAAAACATAATTTAAAAGAGCAATTCACTTGACTGGAGGAAGTGGCACGTTGGCTCCCAGAGCCATCTTGCTGTTTTGACGGAGAAAAAAAAGTCGGAGAGAAACTCAGTCCTTCCCAGCTGCATTGCTCTAAGGTAGGAAATGTGAGGCAAGGTTGGAGAGATTTATAGTCCACATAATAAATTTCACAGGAAGGATTACAGCATTACATTGTGAAGTGAGGATATAGTAGCAGCAGCAGGTCCAGTTAATAGCCTGCTATTGTTAAGAAGACACCGAACCAGGCTGGCTCCACTTCACATCAAGATGCCGGTCTCAGAGGCAGACACTGAGATTTCCTCCGTTCTGTCCAGCTGCTGCCTGTCGTTACCCACATCCTCTGAAGTTACGTCCAGCTGCCCTCGCGGATCAGATCTCTATACTCACGCCGCAGCTTCTTGTCTGCTGTTCAACCATAAAAGACCAGAAGAAGAAGAAAAAGAAAACCTTCAGTGTGCAAGATTTGCTCCACCGGGCCCATCAAATCTCAGCCGTAGCCTCATGTTTCAAGTTAGCCCCTTTCCCCTACATATTACTCATTTTCTTGCCTAACTTTAAGGAGTTTCTGTTACATATCTCACATACCGTGTCAGGACCCATCTCACTCGAATGGTCGAATTCCTCTGCTAACAAGCACCGTCGGGTAGGAAGGGAAAGAAGAGGCCCACTGGCTCTTCACAACAGAAGAGCACCACATCATCAGCAGGCAGGGCCATTTAATCACAAAATGTGGATTTAATGGGGTTAATTTGATGCAGACTTTTGTTCAAAATCACAACAGATGATCCTACCTGGACCTGGACCTACTTTTGCTTTGTTGCTTGAGTGATGGTTGGTACACAACATGAACTCTAGTCATCATAGATGGTGGAGAGGTGCGCTGCTCTGTAAAAGCTGCAGAAGCTGCAAACGTGACCTAATGGTGGCCCCTGACCGGGGCCCGACAGGAGAGAAGCTTTGTGGAAGGACGCCGGGGCCCTCATGACGGCTCCTGCTGGGAGGAGACAGACAAGACATTTCTAATTCCCATCAGATTGAAGGGAGTGGGGGTGGCTGTGCAAAGACCCAACTTCCCAGAAGTACAAAGGCTCCAAAGACACAGTGTCCTGTAAAAATACTTTCACACTATTACAAGAATTGAATTTAGTAAGACTTTATGTGACAGACGCATAAACAAAATAGGAAGGAAAAACTAAATTAGTTTTTTTTACAAATAAAAGTCAGTAAAGTGCCTATTTATTCAATCCCTTATAATCTGATACCCCTAAATCCATGGCACCCAGCTGCTTTCAGCAGTCACCCAATTAATAGGTTATAAAACCAGCGATTGTTCAGCCCATTGTCTACACCCTCTTATCCTTTCTTAAGCAATGAACATCTGATGGACCTCGAGACATGTTGACAACCAGGGCAACACAAACATTGATCAAAGGAATAATTCTGTATGGAGGAGCTGAAGAGATCTGCAGCTCAGGTGGAGAAATCTGTCAACAGGTCGTCAGCTAGTGCAAAGGTCTGCAACTTTTACAATACAAGCAGCCGTTCTCGCCCTCAGTTTAGAGAAATTAAAAGCCTTCATAGTCACAAATATGATAAAGAAGACATCTTATAATTCTTGACAAATATTTTTGACAGGAGATCTGTTGTAATTTTTAACGGGCAACCACTTTATTCCCATTTTTATGTTTTGTTTTGTTTTGTTTTTATAAAGAAAGACAGATTTTTCAAAAAATTTTAAAAAGTCTAACAGCTATTTGTCTACATGAGATGTTGATATTTGCACAATGTTTCCAGCCTAATAATGAGAAAAATAGATCAAACTGAAATTGATTGTTAAATGTAACTATTCCATGAAAACAGAAATGAAAACAATATCTAACATCCAGACTTCTTTTTGCAGATTCCTGGTCTAGGACGTTCCACATCAGACATGTATTGATGACAGCATACTGTGGGAGCGGTTTGGGGAAAAAAATTGGAAAACCAAGTTTCTGTTTTACACTTTTTTGTTTTGATCTTTCATATAACTCTCATAAAAGACATCAAAGCTTGTGGTTTTTATCGTAAATCATTAGGATTTATGATATGAATGCTTTGACAATGTACCGCAAACCCTGTTGAGTCTCATCCACACAAATTTAGAGTTGTAAAAGATCTCTAACTGCTGAGAAACGTCCGAGCAAACATAAAGATATTTGCTCTCACTTTGTGGTGCGTGAAAGAACGACAGGCAGCAACAGGCCTCAGGTAGCATGCCACATGCATAAAACCTAAGCTGTTGTCTTTGGGGCACAATGCCCAAGGCAAACACTGCAGGTCCCTCAAAAGACGAAGAAACAAGAGCAAGGCTTTCAGAGGGGCCCCCTGTAGGCAATTAATCTGGCATGCATGTACACACATATACAGAAAGGACACAGGCCGCCAGTGAGCGGCATGACTCCTCAGGCTCTGCCTCTTCAAACACATCCTCTTCCTGTTTTTTTTTTGTTGTTGTTGTTTTTTATTTTTTTAAGGTAAAAACAGAATTGGGACTGGAAAGCAGTAGAGGAGAGAAACAGAAGGGAGAACATGAGATCCCACCATGGCTTAGCAGGCAGGAAAAGGCCAAAACCGTGTGTAGTTCAGGTTACTTGTGGTAATTTGGTGACTCCAAGAATCTGCTCACTGTCAGCAAAGAGGGCGGAAATCCAAGCAAGAGAAAAGTCTGCTCTGTTCTCTTTGGTCCACTTTTGTAAATTGTGATCACAAACACTTTTTTTTTCTTTTTACAAGTGACTGTCACTGAATTCAAAACTTTTTCACCACCTTAGAAATGATTAACTGTGGGAGCAAGTTTTCTATGGCTTTCAGAATCAACCTATTTGCTCCTTTCATTTTTGATTTTCTCTCTTGAACTTTTTCCTTTTCATCATGGAATATTAGGCAATATATCAATACAAAGCAGTAAATAATTGTGAAGTGTAAGGAAAAGCAACTTTTCTACCACCACCCCCCCACCCTGAAACTAATGGGGTGTAGGGGTGTTTTTTTTTTTTTTTTAAATTAACTTCAAGTTAAATCACTACAATTTCATCTGGTTGCTCTTCAAAGTAACCTAGACATAAATTGGCCAAAACAGAACAACCATAAAAACCTGTAAAGTTTATGAACAAAAGGTGGTCTCAACTATAGTTAAATTTTTTTCCATCACGACCCTTCCGATCCCGCGCGACCTCCGACATGCTTCTGTGGACACGGAGTACTACTGAGTACGAGAAATATTATAGGAGAAGTCTTACTTGAGTGCTATACATTTAAAACAGATGTCAGAGGGAATATATTTTTGAAGTCGATGCCAAAATCAGCCGAGGACAAGAAGAAGAGGAATAGAAGGGAAGCGCAACGAGTCTGAATGAAAACCTATAACAATAACGTCTGAGTTAAGGTCCCAGTACGCTGAAGTCAAAAACTGGATGTTGTTAGCACTTAGATTTCCCACATAAAAGCACAGAAAATATGACCACTGACTTTACCCGAGTGCTTTCATCCACATGCAGGAGGCATGCAGAGGGCACATCAACAGCGTCAAGTATTTAACAAAGCGGGGGAAGGACTGTGAGGTAATTGCATCAACATGAAAAGCTCTGGAGGTTTGACTATATGTTTTAGAGGCGCTACAGAGTACATGGTGTTTAAAGCTCCTCAGAGGGTCAAAGCAGAGACGAGGAACTCTTCAAAAACCGTTTGGCTACAAAGACTCTGTGTTCTGGGCCCATTTATAAAACTGTCCAACTCCGTGGAAGTTTGCTTTCTTTGCTAATAACGTACAGTGCCTTGCAAAAGTGTTCACACCTTATTTAAGTTTTAGTCACATGGCAACCACAGACCTTCAGATGTTTTATTGGGATTTTACGTGACGTAGCAACACAAAGTAGTGGATAATTTTAGAATTTCTGCTCGGCCTCCTTCAGGAACATCAAAGCTGAAGCTCGGTCAGACCGCGCGGGAAACGGTTGTAAACATCACTTTGTAAGCCTGTCTACAGTTTTCCAGATTTAGGACTGAGTTTTGCCCATTGCATGAACAAATGTTGCCTTGATCTGTTTGGCTGTAGGTTTACGCTGTTATGTTGTTTTCTTTTCCACCTCTGACAGGTTTTTCTATTTTAATTGTTTCGTATTTAGCTTTGTCCGTCTTTCCATTGACTATGACCAGCTTTTCTGTTTTATGCTGTAAGGATAAAAGAATCCTAAGAGCTTGATGCATGGACGGTGTCTTCAAGGTGTTAGTTTTTAACCATGTAGCATTTTTAGGTTATACCCAACATATTCGGTTTTGTTTAATAGAGTCAGAGCTCCGTCTTTCACATTTGCTGTCTCCTGTGACTTGTGGCAAGCTGCAATCGCAACTTCTTTTGGGATTTCCTTCTTTCTTCTTGTCACTCTTTCATGAAAGACAGATTTTTACATTTATTTCTTCGTTTTATTTGATTCTTAATTTCAAACAAATCAATTGAAAACAATAATACATCTACATATGTGCATACACGCCCACATATGTTTAAACACACACAAATCAAACAATGTTTTGCAAGTGGTCCTAGTTTTCCTTTCACCAGGCTCAACCACCTGAGCTGTGGCTCCACCAAAGTTTCCTGGGTGTTTATTTGATTAATGAACCGTCCACATGCTGGTGGACGGTTATGAAGGTGACTTTTGAAGACAATGGATTTTTTAGGGGTATCAAAATACAAGTGCACACTGCACTTTTCTTAGATTTTTGTTTGTAAGAAAATTGACAACCATCTTTCTGTCCCTTCACGTCACAATTTTTCACTACTTTGTGTCTGTCTGCCTCACAAAATACATTAAAGTTTGCGATTGTAGCTGCAACAATAGATTAGTGACGATGGAGTTAGAGGACACATAATCTCTGTCAGGACATTTGGACAATCCTCTCATTCATCCATTGCTGGGTCGTCCTCATGTGGAGTTTTCTGAAGAACTTTCATTCACAGGAGGCAGCTGCAATGTCAAGCTGTCAACTGAATCTCCAAACAGGAGAGTAACCATTAAAGTACAAGTACATTATTCACAAAGTAGGACAAGCAGGACAGGACATCCCTCTGTTCGCACAAGCAGATTTCTTGTTGATATGACTTGGCGAAAGGGCCCTTGATGCTTGACGTGCAGTTTGAACGACTCTTTCTGCGAGAAGAACGGCTCTTCTGTCTAAAACCAGACAGATCCACGCTCACGGCTCATCAAAGGCCGAGAAGCGAGATCCAGGTGAGCTGCACCGCGTGACGTAGGAATGAACACTGAACATTTGAACCCTCGTGATTTATAAGTGATGCTGATTAAAAGGGTTAAAAAATAAAATAAAAGTAGATAAACTCTGTGAGGGAATATTTCAGTTTTCTTCACTATCTGCACTTTGTGCTCCAATGTGAGGAGGGCCTCCTGCTCTGACCACATCAACCCCTTCCAATGACATCAGAGTAATATGTAAAGTATGCAGGGCCCCGAGGAGGAGAAACGCTGAGCTCAAGTTGGACCGCTTCCACCTCACCATCTGGGCCACCGGCTTGCCGAGGCGCACGTGTGCGGCAGCAGCCGTCCCAGCAGAACTGGAGCATTCCGCAGACTAGAATGAGCTACTGTATTTTAGACGTTTTGGGTCCATAGAGCAGGAGGCGAAGGAGGTAATTCTGTTGAAAGGGTCAGAGGTCATGTTGATGGAACTCTAAGGGGGATTTCTAATAGTTTATGGTAAGTTAAAGATGCTTAGGCGCTGCCAGTTTGGTAAATCCCCTCGATTATCAGGTAACACACAAATAAATATAATTACTTTCTCTACCTCCATAGAGAAAATTAAGAACCGTTTCATGTCTCCTGATTAACCAGAAGAAGAAACTATCAGCATCATCAGTTCTAATAACGGCCACTTGTGCATCATCTAATTTCTGTTGCACAATTTTCCTGCAGCATATGGCTTCCCCTGGGTGGCAACCCTGTGCCTGCAAGATGTGCATCACCTGTTGTTCACACAGCCAGCCATCCACAGCAGGCCCGTTGCTCCCCTCTCCTCTTCCTGTCTCTGCGTCTTTGATCAATAACTCTGTGGCCATCAGTATGTTCACCAGAGAGGGGCCCATTGTCAACTAATTACAGGCCTGCTGCTCTTTTAACTGAGCCAGTGGTTGGATGAGGATCATTAAAAGTCAGCTGCGGGCTTCTTTGACTCCTACCATGTTTCTTTTAAGCAAAAACAAAAAAAAAAACGGCAGCTTGTAACCACAGTGCGCCCAAACATATCTCCCCAAATCACACCGCCGGTTGGAACGTGAGGAGTGAAAGAGCTTCAGTTCACTGGGATTTCAGAAGCTTTGGTAAAAATCAACAACAAAAAAATCTGCCTTAAAAAGTGTGTGGCAAAACATGCATTCACCTCCCATTAAAGCTGGGCTATGTAACTTTTCTAAAAAAAAATCAGTTTTTTACATATTTGTTAAAACTCTCTATGACTCGTTGACAGTGTGAGACACATAATATGCGGAAAACAATTGAGCGTCAATGCCTTCTCCCAGAACTCCCAGTGCTAACTACAGAAATACACAGCTCGGTCAGAAACAACCAGTCAGAGCCCGGAGGTCAATCACATTCGTGTACACGCCACTCACACCCTGCCCACTGCTCTCTGCTGTGCCACAGCTGGTTCGTTAAAACAGAGCCTGCCATGAATGCTCAGGCTCATTAGCACAGCCATCAATGACGGTGGATGAACAGTTTTCCAAGAACCTTGGCGCATTTGTCGGGACAGTTGTAACAAAAATGCAAGAAAAAAGTAAAAATAAAAAATTCACAAAAGTTACATACTGCAGCTTTAATATGATTCCAAAATAATAAGAAAATAACAGAACGTTACAGATTTCAAACACCTGAACTCAGTTAATCTGTTTGTGATTCAGTCTCACTGTGAATCCATCTGTTCTGTTACAGAACATTGCTGAACATATAGCACGATAGAATGCCACACTTCAAAATAGAAAAAATGTTAAAGGAGTACGAATACTTCTGCAAGGCAACGTAACAGCTCTTGCAGTGCACAGACAGTCTAAAGGCAAACACTGCATTGCCTGGCGACAGGATCATGAATTGGACACAGACTCAGGGTGTGTGTCCCAGAGTCATTGTTTGTCTTCTTTTATAATGGACAGCGTGATTAAGACACCACTTAGTCTCATGTGCGAACATGTATGGCAGCTCCCCTCCCTTCCTGTGATAACAGAGGAAGGTCAGTGAAGAGGTTACTGAGCGTAGCAGTGACCGCATACTTCTACTTGAAGCCCCGGTATTATTTCTCAATATAAAGTAAAAAAATTGTAACACCACTAAAGGTGTTTCAGCGAAGAAGAGCAAGAAGACAGCGGCTCCTACATGCAGACTGCATTAAGCATACAGAGACAGAGGTGGCGTCTTCCTGAGGGAACATAGAGGAACCTCCTTGTCCTTTATCATCTTTCCTGCTGTTATCCCAGCCAGCGTCAGCTTCGCTCCCCTCTCCTCTCTAATCTCCATGGTCACCGCAGACTGCACGTCACCATGGTAAGACTCCTCTCTCTCAGGGCCCCCACTCCCTCATTCATCCCCTTCCCTTCAAGGACACCCTCCTTATATTACACTGCAATTCATTAGTACTTATTTGGGAGTTGGTGAGTTTAGAGAGAGGACTCGCATTTGACCAGTGATGTATCCTACACGTGTGTCTGTTTGTGCTCCTCATAATTGCGGTGAAATGGAAAGAGGCAAACTCGGTTAAACATCTCGGACTTTCTCCTTCATTCCTGTGTCTCTCTTGGCCTTATTTTCATTAAGTAAGGTCACCAAGCATGACTGCGAGCGGCAGTCATGTTTTATCCGTCTTTCAGGACCTGGGGCCTGGCCGAGATGCAAGTCTGCATCTGAGTTCAGGGGACAGGAGCTCACAAGCGCAATCCTGGTCACTACAAGATTAATGACACGCAATCTTGAGTTCATATTAAGGAAGCAAACATGAAGTTGAAAGTCTGCATGTGTTCCTGCAGTGGTAGACTCCAGCTTTAATGAAGCCTTACCCAATAATCAGTTTATTTTCACTGCAACAAAGTTCAACAGGCTTTAGGGTTGAAATAATGAAAGAGAAAACTATGATTTTATTGCACTCAGGTCTTGCAAAGGGATTCAGATCGCTTGAATTTCTTCACATGTTAAAACCGCAAACTTTAATAACTTTTGTTATGAAATGACGTTAGCCTCCGTTTCATCTGTTACTCCCAAACAAGATCCAGTTCAACTAATTGAATTTAGAAGTTACCAAATTGGTAAATAGAGTCTGCCTCAACTGAGATTTAAGAACTGCAGAGATCCATAGATCCGGTAGGAGAATTGATTTACAGGTTAGTTGTGGAGTCGTCACATTAGATTCACAAATAATAAAAAGAGTTAAAATTCCAGAGGAATCAGCAGACTTGTAGAAGAAAGGAGGGCATTTTGGCCACATTAAAGTATGATGTGATGATGGATGGTGGGAACATCACGGTGTGAGATGCTTTTCTTTAGCAGGGACAAGAAAGATGCTGAGAGTTACTGGGAAGATGGGTGTAGCAAAATACAGGGAAATCTTGGAAGAAACCTTGTCGGAAGCTGCAAAATTCCAGCCTGAGGCGACGGTTCCCTTTCCAGCAGGACAGTGGACCCAAAACATACAGCAGAATGATTCACACTGGATTCTCCAACTCCAGTCATCTGGAGCTGCTGCTCTGCACGTTTCCAGCTCTAAATCCAATAGAGATTCTGTGGAAAGACTTGAAATCAGCTTTCATATACTCTTCATCCAGTCTGACTGAGGTTGGGCTATTCTGCTAGAAGACAAAAGAAGAATGGGCCAAACACACACCTCACTTTTCAGAAACAATTTTAGAAAAATGATGGAAAACATATGAAATCCCCCCCCCCCCAAATCCCCCTAAACAATTGAAGTTCTGTTCTCTAATGTGATACAAATTAGAAAAATAAAATAAAAGTTCAATAAATGTGAATGCTTGTGCATTACAAGAAAGATATGTGTTCCATGTTTAAATTTAAACAAGAGTGTGTTTGCCTGAAGCCCATACTGCGTGGACACAGACCCACCAGTCCAGCTGAAGGATGACAGTCAGTATGGGTCATCAAAGAGTCTCTCCTGCTACCGCATCTCTCAAAAAAAACAAAAAAAAACCCAAAACAATGGCAGGAAGCGGCTGCAGGTCTTCAGGAGGCGAACCGCACACAAACATCTTGGGGCAGGACTCCTCAGACTGGCGCTGAGGGTGCATCCATTTCCTGTTTTCAGCTCCCGGTTAAGCAAAGTCGAGGGCCTGCGTGTGCCAACTCCCGCTAATGACTCAAAGCGTCGTCGACCGTCGCTAACGCAATCAGTCAGTACTCTATTACGGTCAGAATGGAAGCGGAGCAGACGCCACATCCTTGCATTCACCCGACAGCATCAAGTCATCGTTAGGGGTGACCAGAAACGATGCCAGGGGACTGCGTGTCGGCGGCGAGGAACACAATGGTTTATTAAGAGCACCCTACCACAGAGGAGAGGACATCCTCCCCACATGGCTGAGGGGGGCCTGGCTGGCTCCAACTCTAATCTACTCCCTGTTTATAAAATAAACATCAACCCACAGGCTGCCCACTCCTCTCGACTCCTGCACCCACATCTCTGCATCTGGCCGACCTTTGACCTGGACTGTTTGAACTGTTCTTCCTGTCCAGTGGAACATGAGTGAAGCATAATGCTGCCCCCCCCCAAAAAGAAAAGCAAAAAAAAACTGCACTGTAAGCAGGTTTTACGCATCAAACAATGGGATTACCAAACACATCCTCAGAGAGGTGGCAGATGCGGCAGCTGCAAACTGACGCATGGCCTCACAAAGACACCGAAACATGTGTTCATATGAATTATTATGAAGTTGTGAAACTTAAAAATGGAAGGATCGCATCACTGTTGCATGCAGGTGCAAATATGGGCAAGCGTTTAGAGAGGACTTTGTTTACTCGCCTTGAGTTACCTCTAATTTGCCACTCTCAGGCAACAGAATTACTCTGTCAAAACAAGGCTGCTCGTGCAGACATTCCCATCAGACACCCACCCACCGCCCAGCCCCTTCTCCCTGGGAGCCCCGAGCCCACTGGTGTCGGAATGAGACGAGATAAGCCCATGGTCGGCCTCCATCAACACATGAGCCTTTCAGAGGCGAGTAGAGTTACAGACAGGCGCTCCTCTGGGGCTCAGTGGGAGTGGGAGCAAGGAGGGGTAAAAGGGGGTTTCTCAGACATTGGTGGGTTTCCTAATCTGCACCCAGCCGGGCTGCTGATGCCCACCATCTGTGTCTGTAACTCATCACCCACTGGCCAGGAGCCTCGGCAGGCGCGCAGAGGAGTAAACAAACAGTCTGACGGGGCAATTTCTACACACTTGGGTTGGTTAATTATCAATTAGGAGTTTTACCCATGCACCAGAGGAGAGCCGCCTGCAAAGACAAGAGAAAGACTGAAGCCAGCTGTAAAATATTCATTTTAATTTCATATTTCAAACTCCTCAGGACTGAAGTTGATCAAATTTTGATTGTTTTTATGGTGTGTTTTAGAGGTTCTCAGAACACATGCATGCACATTTGTTAGTTACAGCATATATAGAGAATCGCCTTTTTTCTCTGAGGTCTGCCGGTCTAATCTGCTCTGCATTCCCAGAACCAGAACCAGAACCAAACATGGAGAAGCAGCATTCAGTTTTTACTCTCGTTTAATCTGGAACAAACTTCCAGAAAAATGCAAACGAGCTGAAACACTGAGTTCTTTTAAATCAAGGCTGAAAGCTCACCTGTCTGGAATTGCTTTTGATTAGTAGAAAGTGGAATATTAATCAACATATTAGATGCGTATTGATGATTTTGAAATGCTTGCTTGCTTCACAGTTGGTGACTGTACGATGTTTTTATGACGTAAAACAAATTGGACTGCCTTGCTGGAAAAATGTGCTATACAAATAAACTTAACTTGACAGGTCACACAATAGCCAACAAGCTTAACAAAAAAATTGACTAAACAGACAAAAAAAGGCACCATTTCATCCCATATGTAATTGTAAAGTCCAAGTCTATGGGATTGTGTCCATCCAGTAGTGGGTTTCATACCTTTATAAATCTCTTGCTGTCGTCCCGTAGGATTTAAGTTAACTTTTCCAGCAGGAAAATTCTCAAAAGCTCCATTATGATACATTTAAAGAAAGGAAGCCTGAAAAACATTTCCCTTGTTCCCCTTCCTCACACTTTTCCAGAACTTAAAAAAAAAAAAAAAGTCTATCAAAGCTCTTCCAAACTGAGTAAGAAACCCCGTTTCACCAATCTCTTTTCTGATGGTACCTCCCCCCCAAAAAAAAGAAAAAAAAGAAAAACAGTTCAAACGGGACTCAATTATGTGGAGAGAAACTATTATGACAGCTTTAATCACCTCCAGCAGATACTGACGACAGAGGCGAGTCAACAGGACTCGGCCGGTGTCAGGGAAAAATGTGGCCGCTGGTCATGCTCCGTTTGCTTGATGAGACTTCACAGTCATAATTGTACGCGCCTCTGGCACTGTTAAGCCAGGGGATGCAGAGGGGTCAAGAGGTCGGGAGGATGGGTGCTGCGGGGATAAGGGGGTTGCGGAGAAGACAAGTGACTAAGATTAGATGAAACGGCTGAAACTTTTCAAGCAGTGTGGCAGCCATGCAGGTGTGCAACATTTCCCCGACGTAACCCAAACACGCCCGTCGTTTGGAGCAAAAATACCCTGTGGGCGCATGGAGAGCAGGCAGCAGTAACCAAACCATTTAGTACGCCTCACTTGCCTTTTATTTACAACACGCCCCCATGTTTGAATGTGGCGTCACACAGACACTTGCTGCTTCATAAGTTTTGAAAGCAGAGGCTTAAGGCCAGAGTTGGAGGACTGTTTTGACATCAGTAGGTTCAGTGAAGAGATTCAGAAGCTTGTCTCTTTACCTGTTTCTTCTGATTGCCTTTTTGCTGAAAATGTGGTATATAAATAAAATTGCCTTATCTCACCTTACCTTACCTTACCTACAATGTACTGATCAGGCAGTAAAGCGTACGTTAGGGCAAGGAAAGTGCTTCAGGAATATTATAGACAGGTTGTGCTAAAAGGGTGCAAGGAGTGAAGCTGACAACCAAACAGAGAAAAGCTGAAGTTCTTCAAAAAGCAAGACTCTTAACAGAATAACTCTGGATTTTTAAAAGTGGGGTTCATAAATGATGTGCCGATGAAAACTCTCATGGATTCCATGTTTACTAAAAATCCAGATCTGTTGGCCCCAGAAGATTAAGCTAATATCTACTCTGGGAAACTTCAAGAACAAAGTGAACTTGCAATGTCTTAAAAAATAAATAAATAAACACATAGAAACTGTAAAATGTAAAGTCATCATATGATTTGGATAGGATTTACAAAGCAGCCAATAACCATGTACATGGTGAGTGGGGGGTTGAAAGCAGTGCACCACTAATGAACTTCCTGAATGAAACACACACTGAGAATGTGACATGTGAAGTATTTCCAGTTAGGGTAAATGGCTGTAATCATGTTAAAAGTAAAGAACAAGAACAATGCAAAAAGCAAAAAAATATGATAATGGTTTAACTAGATGCTATTTTATAGATTTTATGAATGGTACTCTTCTTCTAGCTAATTATGCTGACTGGAAACACTTTATATAAACCGTTCTCTGTTTCACACGGGAACATCATTAATGGCACACTGCCTCCAAGCTCCATTTCCTGCACATGACATTTCCCTAAATTCACCTACTGGATTAATACGTTAGCTTTTTGTGAAGTGGAATGATGTTTTTGAGGTTAGAGTGAAAACAGAACGGCAGAAGCCCGCTTTGTTCTCGGCCCAACTCGGAGCTGTGACAGCTTATAACTTTATAACAGAATGTCATTTTAAACCTCCTTAACCAACCATCTTGGATCTTGCTATTTCAAAAACCTGAGTGCCCTCTTCATCCCTCCTTGCCTGGTGCTGATGATTTCCATGCATTCCTTAAAGGAGTGTGCCCTCTGGGAGCAGCTGGAATGAGAACTGTGATGACATTTAAAACACTAAAATGCACCCAAGAGAATTTTCGGGTGTTATTCCACGGTATATTTACAAGCTAAGCAAGTAATATGCGAAACCATTTGTGGATTCTTAGTGGAGGTTAAATTATAAAATGGAAACTGATGGGATGCCAAGTGCCCTTTTCCAAAAGCGGCCATGACCTTGTAAGTTAAAAAACAAAAAAAAGGTCTCGGCCTGCGTCGCTGCAGATTGGAAACATTACCAAGCACTCATTTAACAGTAGTCTCTGTTTACGTTGGTCTAATGTGGCTCGCAGGGGCCGCAGGATGGAAAAACATTTACAGAGCTGTCATGTTTCCAGAACACTACGGCGAGTCCCGAGACCAGAAGCACCTCAATTTATTTCTAGAAAACTCTCAGCATTTGAAAATAAAAGGCAGAAACTCTCCTGTAGGTCTGTGAGTGTCTAAAAAAAACTCATTTGTAATCTTAAAAGCGGAAGATAAAAGGACTTCAGGTATTCACCCATGCCTTAGCATAGAGACCTCTCCTCTTAATGTGGCTTGCACAAAGACTGAAGTTTTCCCTCAGTGCCATAAATAACTTTTTATTCTCCACTGCTGCAGAGAGTTCACCTGCACAGACGATCCCAGTGTCGCCCCCTCCACCTCCTCCATATTAGTTACTGCGGCCTTCTAATCTGACCTGAGCCAACCTGTCATGCTCCATCAAACGTGGGAATCGGATACATCAGGAACACATGCGCTGTTGCTCACTGTTATTTCCCCACCAACAAGCTCCCCCGCCCCCAAACACACCACTGCCTCCCCTGTGCCTGAGCACACCGAGCCTGGGAGAAGAGAGAGCGAGAGAAAGTCACCAGCGTCAAATGAATCAAGCACTGTGACAAGGGGTCCGTTGGGCCCTGGGATCACATGAAGGATCACAAGTCCCTCTTTTTGTTCTCCCCCCCCATTCCCGTCCCCTCCCGCTCCGTCCACCATCTTCATTAGCTGGGGATGAGAGCCGCTGAGTGGCCCTCCGAAAGGCGTATATTTCCGTTGATGAAGAGATAAATCAGATCATTTCTGGGGTGAGGAAGGGTGAGCACAGAGGAAGCCTTCTTGGTCACCCCCCTTTGAGATGTAAATGGCACGGTGGCAGTAAAAGAGGGCCAGGTGTCCGATGCAAAGAGGAAAAGCGTGACGGTGCATGCATTCCTCACAGGGACCTCGGGCATTAACTGTTGCCGTGCCTGATGTGAGGGAAACACCAGCGGGCGCCATCTTGTCCTCCTGACGGCTCAGGTGAAATCAGACATCAGGTATTATCGCATCGATTACTCTGTGAGAGACAGTAGCCACTTGGGCATTTAGACACTGAACAGTCTGTCCTCTTTTCAAAACAGCTCAAGCAAACTGAGTGGAGAGCATCATCAGGCAACAGTTTCCACGTTTTATCACAGATTCTCAACTGGCTTGGTGTCTGGACTTTGACTGGGCCATTTCACTTTCAGGGTTAATCTTTCCATTGTAGCTTCGGTTGTATGTTTAGGTCGTTGTCCTGCTGGAAGGAGAACCTCTCTTCCCCAGTTTCAAGTTTTCTTTCGGTTTTGCCCAGAATTTAGCTTCTCTCACCTTTACCTCAACTACAAGTAGTTTTCTGTCCATCCTGCAGAAATAATCCCCACAGCATGACCCTTTGTTCCAGTTGTGCAATGATTTATATTGGTCTATGACATGAAATCATTTGGAGATGTATCGTGGCAAAATGCAATAAGATTCACGGGGGAGTGAATACTTTCACACACCTGAGTTGATGCTGTGAAAATCAAACGTTTCAGACACTTTTTAAAAATGGCTACTTTCTAAATTTCCTGCAAGTTGCTGCCTGTGTTAATCACTTTGCTCACCTCCTGCTGACCACCGGTCAACAGCTGCAGCTCACACCTTGCCGGACGATTAGGAACGAGTTAACAGGCTTATTGAGGTCATCAAGGCTGCAATTTGCACTGAACTCTTTGAAGCCTGAGGCAGAAACTCTAATATCTCTCACCCCAAAGAGGAGAAAAGGACATTTGAGAGCTCAAAGGGTGAATTAAGAAAATAATAGCAACCTGTCATTAGTCTAAACCAGAAGTCAGAAACCGTTCACAAAGAAAAAGACATTTTTGCTCTCACTCAGAGTTAAGAATTGTCTGGAGCTGTAAAAGTCTTCGAAAAAGAAAGAAAGCCAGTATTAATAGGAAGCAGAACCTGATATCTACACTTCCTCCTTGAAGTTACTGAGTTGCTGTTGAGCAGTTGGGTTTAATATTATTGAACTTTCTTTTTGAATTATTTTTTTGTTTTTAGTCACTTAAAAAAAAACAACGGTTGATTTAGTTGGAATCACAATCATAATGCAGAAACATGCATTTTGTAAATGGAAGACCCTAATTTATAGACAACTGACAACATACAAACAAAAACAATTGTTTTTTTATTTTTTTATTTAATGTCATTCTGTCATAGATTTTCTATGCATAAATTACACCTCATGACATAGAAAAACTATGAAAAGTCTATTTAGTTAAAAACACTACTCAGATCTAATTAATCATTGACCAAAATTATTAAGAGTTGCTTTTGAGGGCCCAAAGCAGGTTGCAGACCCCTGGTCTAAATAAGGAGGACCATAACTACAGATCTCTAGATGAAGAATATGAGGAGTTTAAAGGGACATTAATCAAATCTACCATAAAATGGTTTAAATAATTAATTTAATAGACAATGTATTAAATGTCATGGACCCCTAAATAAGATTCAGTACCATTTATTCCTGCCTGAGATGATAGTCTTGGCATAATACAGATTGGCATTACAGAGACTAAATTAAGCTGATATTGGTAATAAAATGTTACAGTGTAATAACTGAAGGCGAGTTCTCCTGACATAAAATGCCATCATCATTTTCTAAATGTATCATCTAAACTATTATATGTGTGGAAACAGGCAGTAATGATGTAGATTTTCTTTTCAATTCAGAAACAAAAAGGTCAGGAGCTGGCCCCATAAACAGCAAGTCAAAATGCATTCATGTTTACATACGTTTATAGACTTTATTCAAAATGAGAGCTGTAACCTCAACCTCAGCTGTAGCATGTTTACAAATGTAATGGAAATATGCAGTTAACTTTATCCATACGTCTAGTTATAAAAAGGTGCAACTGTATTAAAAAAAAAGTTAATGTAACCCACAGTGGAGGACAGTTCAAAGCAGTGACTCCTGTCTGCCATCTGCTGGTGAGCAGGGCACACTGCACTAACATGCGACAAATGTTTCAAGCGAGAATAACCAAAAACATTTTCCCGCAACTACAAAATTCAAGCCTCCATGTTAATCACACATCCTCTGTATCTCTAGTGTAAATAAAAGACAAAATAATCTTTTTGGAGAGAGTAAAAAAAAAAAAAAAGCGGCAAGTTTCCTGCAAATTTCCTCCATATTTTAACATTTTGTCTAGTGTTAAGTTGACCTACTTTGACTTAAAGTCTGTTTCTTTAACCACTCAGTACAAATTCAGCATTACGCTTTTTTAAAGACAGAAATCTTTTTTTTTTTTTTACATGTCATATCTACACAAAAAAAGCATTTAAACACAGAAGACAAATGTGAAAAAAAAGAAATTGCATACAGATGTAACAAATTATCCTAATCCCCAGGGCTTTCTAAGTGGCTTTTTAT
>CAEFZX010000184.1:0-21863 GCA_903066825.1 Alfaro cultratus | reverse complement strand
ATATATATATATATATATATATATATATATATATATATATATATATATATATAGGTAGCTTAACTTTGTTAACTTCTATCTTGTCTATTTGACTCCAGATAGTTTGGATTACATGAGGAAACTTTAATATGCATTTAATTTTTGCTGCAGTCAGTCCCTGCAGGCCTGCTCCAGTTTACTGCCCGGCCCCCCCAGGATGGTACGGTAGGTCACCCTCTAATAATAACATGAAATGCTTAAAAATCTGTAAAAGATTGGTTGCATCATAATTAAGTAAGCCATCTATTTGCTGAAATTGTCTGTGTTTTCCAGTGCATCACATCGTCACAGACAATCCGTACCCTCCTCCAACCATGTCAGGTATTCACACTGATGAGGGATCAACTCTGATCTGATATTTAGCATGCAGTGAGGTCATGAACAGCTTTTGTTTTTTTCTTCTAGCTCCCTCTGCTCCGATTGTGACCGTTCACCCTCCAGCTCCTCCATCACAGCCTCCATATCAGCAGCCTCCTCCTCCACTAATGCAGCCGCTCTATGCTCACTATCAGCCATATCAGCCACCAGTGCATCCTGTAATGCCAACTTCTGCAGAACCTTCTCCACCAGTACAACCAGAACAGCCAGAGGCTCCACAAACTGAACTACAGGTGGAGCCCAAGGCACCGACTCCAGCTGCTGAGGCTCCGCCGGCAGCAGCTGAAGACCAAGGTGAGGAGGACCATGAAGATGATTAGTTACTATGGAAATGGGTTAAAAGCAGCAAAAATCTGAAGAAAGACACAATTACACGAAGAGAAACACAAAATACATATCAAGTTAATATGAAACTTAGAAACTGTTTCAAAGCACATATTGAATGATGAAAAATGATATGTTTTTCTTTTAGAACCAGAGAAAGTTGTGAGAAAAGCTCCCTCAGTGAAGAAAGGTACAAACTATTTCATGGGTTAAATTTGCAGACATCAACATTTTCCTCCTAATTACAGCTGTGAACAGTAATTATGTATTTTATTGTGTTTTCTCAGCTGCAAAGAAAATAACTAAGGTTGCTGATTCAGTAAAAGGTACTGGATGTTCTTCTGCTTTAATTCACTGAATCAGTGGGATGTTTCCTGAAATTAACTGCAGCTACAGCATGTGATAACTATAATATAGTGACACAAAGTGCTCTGCGTGCATTAAATAGGCACAATTTGCCTTCTGTGGTCATTTTACTGCAATTATTCTCTCTGAGTGAAAAAGGACGAAACAGAAAGAAATATTTCCTGTTTAGCTTCAGTTAACACAGTGACTTTATGACTGAAAAGTATTCCATTATAATAAATGCTATGAAATAAATTACATAGAAATTAAAATGAACACAAATGTTTGTTTCTTTAGGTAAAGCTCCAAAAACAGAGAAAACCAAACTTTCTGCTGAGGCTAAAAAAGGTGAAGTATATGCTTAGAAAATTGATAATATAAACATTTTTAAAAATGTTTCTCATTTCAAATTTACTGTTTCATCTACAGAGAAGGTTCCAAAAGAGAAATCAAAACTTCCAGCTGAAGCTAAAATAGGTAAATCTGATATTAGCTGAATTTTCGGGCTGTATGCTTTCAAAAATGTTGCTTTTTTTGGTCAAATTTTGTCATTTCTTTCTAGAGAGGCCCGCAAAGGTGAAATCAAAGCTTCCAACTGAAGCTAAAAAAGGTACAGTAAATATTAATTTATTAGCTGCATACTCTTGTTTTTTTTCTGTTATTTGTTTATTTGCGGCTTTTTTGGTTTTCCGTCCATAGAGAGGCCTGCAAAAGAGAAAACCAAATCAAGAAAAGGTTAGCTGACTGAGTCTGGCTTTATCTGGGTTGTCATTACTAAATCAATTGAGATGCAGCCTAAAGAAAAAGTCAGCAGTGATACAGAAACATGATTTTTTTAAGCTAATCCCAACAATTTGCTCATTATGTTAGAGCCTGCAGCTGTACAGCAGAAGAGGAAATCAGTGTCTAAGAGGACAGGTAACAACACACACCGACTCAAATTAATATGCATGAAGTCAGTCATCATTCACTGCAGTGACAAGAGAGATGATTGTTGATTAGAAACTAATTGTTTCTGTTCCCCTCCGGAGCGCCGGCTGTCAAGAGCAAAGTCAAAGCATCCAAAGATAAGAAAGGTACAATTCTGATGATGCATGAACTCTGCAAACTTTTCCTAATGGTTCATGGGTTTTTTTTATTTTTTACCAAGTTTCTAACTGAATTTAAAACTTTTCCAGTCCAGTGAATGCAGATGCTAATGATTTATTTTTGTATAAATGAGTAAAACGTGTTGTGTTGGGCAGAACCAGAATCAAGTCCACAGCCTCTGAGACTGAGGATGAAACTGGAAGCTGACAGGAGGACAAACGTGACCGCTAGAGCTGAGCCAAAGAAACCAATCAGAGTTTCCTTTAAATCAGGTAACTTTAACAAAAACAAGGCAGGTTAAGCATAACAGACTCTTTACTGTGCTTAGTGGTTCTATAAATAATCTTCTAGGAAAGCCAACCATTGTTTTTTTAATCTGTATATTTTCCATATAAGAACACAAATATAATCTTGTCTCTGAAAGTTCTTACATTGAAGTTCAATCATAGAAAATGGCATTACAGATTTCACGTCATTATTATTTATTAAACAGATTAAAAGTTCTGTCTGAGAAACTAAGGGCACCCCATGATTGAATAGAGTCATCATTAGCATCTGTAACTCTCAATAGTTGATCAGTTTTTTCATTCATTCTGGATGGTTTTTGTCCAGTGGGACTTTATAACATTATCTCACTTCATTGAGGTTAAAGATATTTATTTTTGAAAAGGTAATTGAAAGTCCCACCAAAACACTTTAATCAGGTTGATTTCTGGACTTTGACTAGGCCGTTGCATCACCCCAATTTGTTTTCTGCTGATCATCCAGTTAAAGGTTGTGAGATATTTGATGTTTGGCTGCAAGAAAACTTAGTATTCAGAGGAGTTCATGGTCAAACCAATGAGAGCAAAGTTAGTTTAGTTTATTTCAGATATATTCACATTCAAGTAAGTATAAGTATAAACTTATTTAACCCTAATCCTTTCTTTTATACACGTCTTACTTTATACATTATTCTTTATTGTTGTTGTCGTCCAGTGAATGCAAAAGAAGTCCAGATCATCATTCCTCCACCACTGTGCTTCACAGTTTGAATGAGATGCCTGTCCTCATGTGCATTGTTTGTTTCTTCTGTAACAAGGCCAAACATCTGAACTTTGGTCTTATCTGTCCAAACCACATCGTTTCTGAAACTTAAGCTATGCTCACATATTATTTTTAGCAAAAAAAATTAGCTTCCTCATATGTGTCCTTCCAAAGTAGCCATGGATTTTATGCTTTACATTTATTAGAAATAGTGGTTAAATTTATATTGTATAATAAAATGTACTTCAGTTTTAAAGCCGAGAGTGGGCAGAATGAAATGCCTTTGACCTCACTTTAGTCACAATAACTGAATCCTCAAATGATGCTGAGAGGAGATGGAAAGCCAGCAGAGTTCAATAATGTTAACAGGCTGGACACATGAAATGGAAAAGGGGAATAATTAGACAGAATGTGTGGGAGTGGGAGGAAATGGTCAAAAAAGAGTTGAGAAAAGATTAGCAGAAAATTCCCACTCAGGTTCATAATGTGTAGATTTCAAAACAACGTCCAACTATAGAAGAACGAGCGGTGTGTGGGTTTGTCTGTTAAAAAAAGACATATCCCGATAGCTGCAACAGGCGCAATCAGGGTGAAACACAAATATTTATCTCCAGCATAATAACTAATATAGTCTAAGAAACAAACCAGTGACCATTTAATGAGCAAATACAAATTGTTATGATTCAAATCTCACATTTCTTACCTGTTTATTGGTATTTTTATGTGTTTATTTTGACGTCTCAGAGAGAATCTGGCTCGTAAAAAGGTGTATAGATTATGTGATTAAAGTTGTTTTCTGCCAGATAAAACTCTAATTGAGGATGTGCTGTGAGGTGCAACACAGAGGGAGTGTAAACGATGATGGTGATGTGTTTTGCAGGATGTAATTGGGCTTTTTCTTTTTTGTTACAGAAAAAGCTGCAAAGGCTGAAAAGAAACCAGCCAAAGAAGCTGAAGGTACAGAGTCAGAAAATAATAAATGATTCCTCTGAAATCCTGACTTTAAACTGATCAGCATCTTTTCTCAAACTCTAGATAAAGTCAAACAGCCACCAAAAACTCGTAAGTATGACCCTGGGAGCATCGTTTGTCACTCTGGAGAAAGTTGAGATGTTTTGGGCCTTAATGCATAGCACCATGTTTCAATCAAACCAAACAACACACTTCATGGCATCTAGAAATAATGATTTCGCAGCAGTGATAATTTGGGTTTGTTTTGCAGCCACAGGACGTGAGCATCTTCCAGTCTTCCTATGTAACCCTATTTTTGTCTAGGGACAGATTTAGGGACTTTAATTTGATAAATTCACAATAAAATGGCTGAAAAAACCCACAAAACTTGGAAGGATAACGGTAATATGGTAAAAATGTTCCCTTAATGACACTCATTAAATCGCTTCGATAAAACTAAAAGTATCATCCAGAATATATTTATTCAATTTTGTGATTTTAACATTTATCTCTATGACTAATACAGCGGTGTGGGAGTTATTTTTATTGTTGACAATAATAATTTTATGTGTATGCTTTGTTACTAGCGAATGGGGAAGACGCTGCTTCCTGTAAGGTCTGAGGTATAAAGTATGTTCTCACCTTATTTCCACTGACTGAGCCAGTATGAGGAGATGCTAATGCTAATGACAGCACAATAAAAGAGTTTAATGAGATAATATAACTGAGACGAGATTATCCACATCTTTAAGGGTCTTGAATTATTTGAAGAGATTAATATTTTACAGCATCAATAACTGGATAGATTAAACCTAAGAGCCAAAACTGATTAGTCTCCTGTTCATAATGAGTCATTCAGTGGATTACCAACACCGCCCCGAGTGTCCCAACACTTCTCTGATATCTGTCAGAGCTCCTCCTGTTTTCTACACCTGTTTGATTTTGGCTGATAAAACAAGAAAAACCAGAATCTGTGGTAAAGTACTTTAAAAACAACTCCAAGAAGTACTTTAGTGGTGTGGAAAGGCATGATCAAAGTACCAGTGAAGACATTTAGACACCCTGTATTTCTCCTGGTTTTGTTCTTTGTTGTTTTTGTAGCTTAAAGTTTATGACCTCAGGCTGACTGGTGGAAATGACAACTACACAAATAAATAAACATGGAAAAATAGTCATGAGAGATGAAAAAAGGTTTCTTAAATGTATCAGTTTTGTTTTAAATATTTTTTCCATGCGCAAACGTTCCAACAAGTTTCATTAAATTTGCTTTAAACACTGATCTTTAAACAAATCAAAAAGCCAAGAAACAAATCAAAGTTGTCAGCAATTTATAAGATCTCCAAGTGTCAGTGTTTTTTTTTAATCTTCACTGTAAAAGGTTTTTGAAGAAGCAACTTAACTTTTAAAAAGTTGAACTTTGGAATAAGACTGAAGAGGCAAAATAATGATTGTTGGGGAAACAAATCCACCTTTTCTATTTATTCTGCTTATTAACTTGCAGACAGTCACTGTTTCCATTTCCTCCAATTATGATGAACACATAATTCCTTAATGTCATCTTATTATGTTTGACTTCTTGCAGAGGAGCCTGAGACCGAAGACAATGTTACAGAGAAGACAGAAAAGAAGAAACCGAGTAAGATCTGCTTCTGTAATTTTATTCAAATTTAAAGATCAACAGTAGTCAATAATGGTGGGAACCGCTAGCTAAAAGTTAGTTCTGCTAACCCCAAATTATAAACATAATCATAAACATTATTAGCTTAATGCTGAAGTATTATACCAACATGGTGGAAGCTAATGATAAAGCACTTGCTTCATTTCAAATTATGTCTGCCGTAGAAAGATTGCAACCATCAAGCACCAATTTCACTTTGATGTAATTTACATATTTTTAAAATTTATTTAGATATTTATTTATGTTTATATCTTCCTCTCTTCATGCTTGGACCACCACTGATTAAAACACTCACACACAGCAACTCGCCTTCTTTTCTTTCCAGGTCAGAAATACTTCCAGTGCATCTATTTCCCAGGAAAACATGCACACTATCCTTTACGACCTTTCACCCCGGCCATGTCTCCCGCCATGTTGTCCCCTGCTGTACGGTCGATGCTGGAGCAGCAGAGAGCAGCCAGAGCAGCTGGCCACTGACCCGACTGACGGACAGATCTCTAATTCTGTGACTTCCTCTGTCTGCGATTCAGACACAAAAAGAGGACAGATAGATTTTATTTTTAATTTACTGATTTATTCAGTGGTTGAGCTGCTGGGGACGCTTCTGAAATGTTCTCTGTCTTTTGCACCCACAGCTATACTTTTACTGCAATACAGTAAGATTTTCTTTGCAAATACAAAATTAATTAACAATCAACCCTTTGTTTTTTTTTGTATAATTTTAACCACAAGGAATTTCAAAGCTGACAGTTTTTACCTTTTTCTGCTCCATTTCTAAATGTTGCCCCTGTTCATCACAGATCACCTGTGGGTGCAAGAGATTAGCATGCTAACAGTGAAGACTCCGAACCCAGAGGCTCCCACTTTTATCCCAGCAGCATCCCCGTCTCCGAACATCCACAGTAAAATCCACTGCATGGTAATAAAAACTGAGAGGCTCTCTATCAGAGAACAGGATGCTGTCCTGGTTTAACCTTTAAATATTTAAATTACAGACACTTCTCCTTTTATAGTTCAAACCCCAGAAAACGAGCTAATTCCTTCCTTTTTTATGCTATCAAGTAAGACCCAACTGCAACGCAGAAAGTTTGGTTTTACAAACAAATGCATATATAAAACAATAATAAAAAAAAAGTGTATATTAAAGAGAGAAACTAAACTAGAAAAACTAAAGTGTTGTACATTACTGTACAAAACAAATTATAGCACAGATGAAAAGTAGTGCAATTTAAATATGTGGAATTAGAACTGGGTAATGTGGAGATTTCTGCTGACTTGGTGTGTGTCAAAATAATAATATTAAGAAAATTGGTAGTTATTTATATATGTTATCAGTGAAATTGGAGATATAAATGTACACATAATATCTGAATTATTCATCATGAATATTTTAGATAAAATAGAACCTTGAAATAATTCTATTTCTATTATGCATAAAGAAAATACACTTAATTATTTTAAAAAATCCATATTTTATTCAATTGTTGGAACCTTTTACCTCAGTGTTTTTATTAAATTGTGGCACCTTCAGGCCTCCGTAGCTTACAGTGGAGAAGCTGCAGGAGTCTTAAGGTGATGCGTTTGGAGACGGGGAAACTGCAGGACAACTTAGACGTGACCAACTGAAGCGACGCGGTGAATGAATGTAGTTTTCTCATCAGCCGGTGAACCGGGCCTGATACGCCGTCGTTTTCTTACCTCGATTCTTCTCGGTTCTGGTGATGTGACTCAGCAACAAGTTCACCGTTATGGTTTTATGACTTACTGAGCGCTGCCAGACATTTCCTTCTGTTGTCTTATTGAATAGAAATCTATGCTACTGTAAAAGGAACCAAAAGGGAGTTTCTACTCCCACGATGTTTCACTCCTGATGGTTCTGTGCACATGATTATCACCAAAGAATGTTGAAATTAAGTAGTTTATTTATGTGACAGAATAGTCCAGGGTACTCGTACTGCTGCAAAGGGACTAAATAAAGCAGTTTGACATGTGAGACTGAAGTGCGGCTAAGCTGTGCCGAATTGTCCGCTAGCTGATCTTTTTGAAATGTCAACAATACAAATAAAGCGCAGAAAACTATTAAAATGCAGAGTTTAGTTTTGTAAACCTGCAGAGAATTTATGTGATCTGAAACAGTGGATCCCTGACAATTTAGAGTTTTCTGAGGAATGCAACTCCAAACTATTCACAGAAAATTCACAGATTCCAGGATTTATTTCTTACAGCGTTTCTGACATATTTGAAAGAAAATGCAGGTTGAGAAGCTGAAATATTTGTCACAATTGTACTGGTTGTTCTCAAAGCAGCCAATCCAGAGACGTGCCATTTAATTTTCTTGGCACTGACTGGCTGACCAGAGATAAAAGAGACTGGATAAGTGCTAAGACATTTTCCCCTGTGAATATTAATGAATATTAAGGTATATTTGGTGTTTGAACAATTATACCTTAATAAGAGGCGTGCTCAAGTAATTTTGCTGCTTGTTGGTGACTTTGGTCCCTAAACCATAAATACCAGGGATCCACTGTAGAATTACCAACAATTCTACAGTGAGATTCATGGACAATGTGGACATTTTTGACAAGTTTTCCAGAGCAGCTCAAATGTGTAACTCTTTGTTATTTTTGAGTTTGCCAATTACCAGTTTGCTTAAACTTCCTCAGGAAGTCAGACAGTTTGGGTGGGAAGTATTATTTTATGTCTGCCAAACATTTCGTTTGGTTCGCTTTGATGCATTTAACCCTCAGGTTTGTTGAAAACTTTTGAGTCCAAATCTAAAATGGGTTCAAGGAAACTCTGGTGTCAGTTCTTTACAGGACTGGCTTGACTACAGTGAATGTGTTTGTTGGAATGGCCTTAAATCTCACCTGTAAGCCAGGTGTTAACCTTCAGTTTGTTGTAAATGTTGTGTTTGCAGCTTATATTTGTGTTATTTACAGTATTTATATTGTACAGCTGCAGGTATGTTGTATTTTTATTTAATTATTACTGAAAATTAATATCAGTAATGGAAGGACAAATTATGATGTCATAAAAACAAAAAGCAGGAGCAGGACGTCAGTGAAATCTGATGTAAATATCATGTTTGGTGGGAAACTTAGTTGAAGCTTGAATATATTACAGGTTTTAAATTCATGTTTGATTTTGTTAAGGTGAGTTGACTTTTTATGCATGTTGTTACATTTTATCACAATACTTTGACGTTTTTGTTTTATTCCTTCTTTTATTTCAGTTAGTTTTTCATCTGCAGAGGAATGAGCATTTATTGATCTTAAACCTCTGAGACAAAAAAGTGTTTGTTGGTATTTTTCCAACTGTGAGCAGAAGAAAAGCAGTAAGAAATGGTGTTTAGCTGTAAAATGTCATAAATATGTATTCCATTTTCATTTTGAGCATTAATGTTTTATTGCTGCCACTAACTTTGGTGCTTTTTCTCATCACTTGACCAAGTAAGCAGGTTAAAATTAAAGGTGAGCAGCTTCACATATCAGAGGTTTGTTTTAGAAAATCATAAACAGATATATAAAGGGTTAATTCAAACAGTGGGCAACTTGAGGAAGACATTATAGAAGAGTATTTTCCTTTAAACAAACATTTTTCTCTAAAACAGATAAGAAGTTACATGTGTTTCATAAAAATGAGATTTAGGTTTGAGACCATCTTGGAACTTTATTATTTTCAGTATATTTGCAGTTTTTGTTCATTTATTTGTTGCTGTCTGACTGGCTGCATTTAATTTATACTTGTATATATATTGTTTAATCAAAATAAGGTGTGTCCTTGACATTTAGGCACCAGAAACAAATAATTTGGTAACATTATTGGACACTTGATTCATATTCAAGTTATTTAAAATCAAAATTCGTAACTTTTCAACACTTTAGATTTAAACTCTGCTTGTTTTTTTTTCTTCATTTTATAAACAAAGCCTACTTAGAAAGTTTGAACATAACTGCCTTAAAGCCAGTAATGATTAGTTTTATATCTGCAGCAATAAACTAGTGAGATTATTTTCATGAGTGGTTAATTTGTGTTTCATATAAACAGAATTAAAGTTCTTTGTTTTCTCAGAAGGAACTGATGTTTATTTTGTTATGTTTTATGCATGAGGATATCCTTTGAAAAATATAAATTGGTGCAAATATTCACTGGTCTGACTTTTGTGTGTAAAATCAAAAGCAACAAAACCTTCAGAAGCAACAGAAGCCTTGAGAGACATTTACAGATCAAAATGTCTGCTGTGTAAAATGTTGAAACATTCACTACAAAATGAGTTTTTGTGCTATAATGTGAATAAATATTTAAAGTTATTTGTGTTTCATTTTATCATTGAACATCTGAGCAGATGTGAATTTTTTTCTCCTGAGAAATCTCCACCTTTTAACCAATTCATATGGATAATATATACTGATTTTTATCTTCAGTGATGACAAGTTGTTTACCCTTTTTTTAAATCAAATCTTTTAGAGTCAGTCAGATAAAATGTTTTGAACATTTATTTTAGTGCTTTGGTCACAAAAAGTATGATTGAGATGCAGAGAGAGAAAAGTATCAAAACCAGTCAGGATTACATACAGTTACTCTTTTAAATACCTTATTAAAAATACAAAAAAAAATTTAAGAGAAGCTGAACAACAACAGGTTGTAATTATCTTATGTTTGTGATTTTAAGGTGTTAGAAATGTGGTTTTCATCCATGCTTCTGTTTTTAATATCTTCATTGTTTATTTGCTTAAATCTTGTTTTAGTTTAGTAATAAATTTAAATCTTACCATGTTAGATGTCGTATTTTTTCCCTGCATGTCTGTTTTTTCTTTCTCTCCCTCTACTTTCCTTCCCAGCTGTTTCACTTCTCCTAATTTCCTCTGCCTGCTCAGCTGCATCTACTTACCTCTGATTAGTTCCTGTTTGTGTTATTTAACAAACTGAGGAGCAGAAATAAAGAAATCATTTTAAAATTCAGGGGTCATCTGCATGTAGTTGACCTCTAACGTTTGGATATAAGTGAAGGTCATTGAATTTTGACTCCTGTTGGATTCTGACCTCTCCAAAGAGTTAACATTTACACACATTTCTACCTTTCACATGATTTACATTTATTCTTTTAAATGTGAAATTTATTAAATTAATCAGTGAGATGAGTGTATTTTATCTGAAAGTCCCAATATTAGCAGTTGATCTTGTTTCAAATATTAAAAGAAACAAAATCAAAAACAACAGAGTGAGAAAATCTGCATGTCCATATTTATTTTGATCATTTTACATTTAAGCAAATTGTCTTTGAGGACATTTACACACAGAACACCTGCTAACTGGACAGTTTTTGCTCCTATAATATACTGGCTTTCCATAATAACTTCACATTTCTGCTTCAGTGTGGTCTTCCTACTGCAACTATACAATCAAAAAACTGTGTGAAAAGAAGAAGTGAGTAAACTCAAAATTATGCATTCATTTCTTTTCTCCTCAAGAAATTACCAATCAGTAAGAAAAGATCATTCAATGTCATCAGTGCACAAATACTTAATGATCAGAAACAATACATTAGATTCTCAGTGGAACAAGTGGCTTTGGCAGACATAACACAATTCAAAGTCAGTGAGAATTAAACCCCTTACAGACGATCGATTATTACAAAATACTGTATAACAAGCGTGATGGAGAGCAGAAGAAATAAAAACGGATCAGTGAATCCCAAGTCTTCATTAAGCAGGATGTATGCAGAGAGTTGTCACTGCTGGAAGCTTTAAATCGGGAAAAAAGATGATTAAATCAGTGACAAGTTAATCAACTCAAGTTTATGAAAGCTGGGAGATTTACTGGACGTCCCTGAAAACAAACCGGCCGACACAAGGTGAGTTAGTAAGACATTCTTCAAACAAGTGAAACTTCAGCGCTGTTACTGATTAGCATGAGTGAAAAAAAAAGATTTGCCATTTCATTACCAAATCAGCTGCAAACCACATCAGTTGCCGTCATGGAGGTTCCTGGGTTTTATAAACAGCAGCTGTATTTTCATTACAAATGCACTCAAAACTTTGTGATTTTGTGGCATATCAATAATTTTGCAATTGTGTGAATATGTTTGCTTACACAATAAGTCAGTAAAGATTACACCACTCCATCATCCTCCAACTATTTCCTGTCTTCTTCTTCGGTTTTTCCACTAATAGTAACATCTGGTTGCTGATCACGTGACTCGCATGAAAAAAAACACAAATTGTTTCCATTGCAGTTTTATGAAATACAGTAATTTCGATACGATGGGAAAAACACCTCATCTTTGCACAAAAACGTTTTTTCTTTTTTTTTCTCAAATTGCAGCTGTAAGCCAACTTTAGTTATTTTTATAGCATTTTCTGGCTTATGGAGACAAACACACATCTGCTGTTCTTGGATAGATTGTCTTCTTTCCCATTCTGTCAGATAATTCTGATTCTGAAATCAGACAGAAAAATGTCAGATTTTGCTTCTGCATTATGAAGTTACTTTACATTTAGTTGTTTTTACAAATCTCTTTGAGGTGTGACTCCTGTAAATGTGATGATGCTTTTTCATGAGAAAATAAACTGAGCTGCACATTTTTCTATAAAATAAATTACAAAACGTAGCTTTTTAAAGACTGCTGTTACTTTTTATGACATACTGTATTGTAAAGATCTAAAATCATGGTTAAAATGTTTTGGTAAATGTATGAAGACCTGTGAACCTCCAGGGTGGCATCTTAGGTGGTTTTTAGATTATTTTTTTTTTTAAGGTTTAAAATTCTGATGAAAACTTTGGGAAGAAAGACAAAACATCATGTAGAAAAACATTCAAAATGCTGAATTTCTTAAATATGAAACTTATTTCAAATTGCTTACAGTTTAAAGAGCACACATCTGACATTTTTATAATAAACATTAGCAATTTCCATAAAAATACTGACAAAATAAACATCAAAAATACTAAATGTTCAGTGAGGAATTACCAGAAAAGAACATTTTGTTGTAAAATTAAAGATCTTCTGTATAACCATCTGTTAAATACTGTCACAAAACAAGCAGTGAAATTCACTTCTATCACTTTAATCTCAGAAAGGTTCGGTGGAGCAGCAGGAGGCTCTGAGTTCACGGAGTGGAGCGATATTCAAGCAGTGTACATGTTCAGTTCATGTAAACGTTTAATCCCAACAACTGGAAGCATCTACAGTGGCTGTGTGAGAGTGTGTGAGAGTGTGTGTCCCTGTTTATCTTTACACCTCCTGACCTCTGACCCCCGCCATGCTGTTTGATAACCTTAAAAAAATACATCCAAGGTGTTTGTTTATGCGCAGAAAATAAAGTCTAAGCACCTGGTAGCTTCTGTGAAGGATTGTTACATTTTCTCAGATTCAGATTTTGCCCTTTAGTGGATCTGGTTCATTTTGAGATTATTTTGCAAACAAAAACTCACAAATAAAATTTGAAACTTAAACTAGATTAATATTAACAAAAAACAGCAACAGTGTTCCTCTTTTTAAACCAGAATATATTTGGCTGGATCATTAAACAACATCAGACAATATATTGTCTATTTTCACAGAAAATTTGACTAGAACCACTGGTGAAATAAGTGTTAACTGTTTAAGTTTATAGCTTAAAGTGTTTCGTCCTTAAATTCATTTAAAACTGCCAACTTATAGAGTAGATTTATGTTGTTTGTAGAAACTTTATACCCCAAGCAGAAACTTTGATTAAGTCAGATTAAACTCCTCATGGCCCTAAAAATATTAATTTCAAAATATTAGCTACATCTTTTAAAAAGTGGATGTACCAATTAGTTTGAAAGCATGAAGATTGAAGTCCTGATCAATTGGTGTTTAAATGATCAGTATTTATAACTGATTCTCATTATTAGATTAGTTTCTATTATTATATTTCAGCCACATCCTCAGTGATCCAAATTTAGCATGACTAATTTTTAAAAATGGCTGCTTAACGTCATGAAAATGGTTCCAAAATGTATTTATTTTCTGTAAATCTCTGGTGAAAGCAGGACTGTATTGGCTGCTTAAGCTCCAAAGTTTTAATACCTCTAAGTGGCAATTATTGGGATTCTGTAGAGGCAAATGGATAATCCAACATGTAATCAAGGACTTTAACTTTAGGGGAAGAAATGACAAATTTATTTTTTTTTTGTTACAGGAATTTGAAGTAAATTTAGAGTTAAAAGGTTTTGAAACTTTTAGACCCACTGTAAATCTTTGCATCAAGATATGCTGCACATTACCCTCACACTTGCTCAACTGGACCAGAAAGAAAATTATCATTTCAAATTTGTGCAATTTTATGTAAAAAATATAAAAAAAAGTGAAAAAATGTTTCATTGTGAAAAATTCACCGTAAATAATTTTTTATGCAGGAACCGTCAGAACCAAATTATTACAAATTTTGAGCAGCTTTTTGCTCAGAGGGACAAAGTGATTCTAAACTCAGTGAATGAAAGTGGGATTCCTCAGAGCTGCTGGTTACTGTCTGCGACTTTACCAGCAGATCAGGAGGCCTGGCTGCTGCCAGCGGGGCTGATGCTGAGCAGCGTCTGATGGTTCAACATCCCAGCTGTCGCTGCGCGTTCAGCCGGACATCGAGCGGACCACACTGGACCCGCCCGGCTGCCCGGCTGCCAGGCTGCCAGGCTGCCCGGCTGCCCGGCTGCCAGGCTGCCCGGCTGCCCGGCTGCCCGGTTTCCAGGCTGCCCGACTGCCAGGCTGCCAGAGACGCTGCTGACATTCACTGGTCCAAGCTTTGCACTTCATTCACCTGACGTGAAAAACTGTAACAGCCGTTTATCAAACACCATCAGAGCCGGATGAATTTCAATAAACTCTAAAAATAAAAAAACAGGGTGGAGCAAATTCTGAGTTAAAGCTTCTATCTTATCTATGCAGTAGCAATTTAAATAAAAAATCTCACTAATTATAACATCTGTACTCTAAATATAAAATTTAACCTAAACTCTAAGTACTTAAAGGTCTTTTTACAGAAAATAAATGTCCAAACTGTTTGGAATATGTTTGAGTTTTTCTCTCATTGTGTTTACATAGTTAAAAAAAGAAAATTCTGACATAAATCATTTATTATTGTCTGTGTCAATAACCTACATTTTACTAATGAGACACATTATTGCAGTTTGGAATGTCTGCAGACCAGCAACATTAAAAACTAAACATCCAGAGTTCATTTGGATTTTTTTGGGACATTTTGAGTTTTCTGAATCATGAAAATATTGATGATTATTTTTCTCCAAATTCTTTTATTTTTTTACTTTTATTTGTCAGAATTTTGACTTTAATGTTGTGAAAAAACATAATTCTGAGTAAAAACTCAGATTTCTATGATGGTTAACTTGAACCAGTGCACACAGGAAAAAATGGGAAACTTTTTGAGTTTCTAAAGTTGAACATTTTGAAGATTTTTTTTTTGTTTTGGCAGAAATGTTTTTTCTTTTTCTTATCTGCAATGGCCCTAATTCATAATATGTATGTGATAATGCTCCAAATAGATGAATATCTGTCTTAAATTAAACTCTTAATTGGCGTATTGATTATTGATTATAACTCTATTGTAATAGGAGACGTTGAGAGTGAGAACTAGCTGACATGTTTGAACTAGAAAGCCTGAAATCAAACCAGACACAGAAATTTAAAATATATATACTCATAAAAGTGAAAGCTAAATTGATGTGTGGATTGGTTGCAAATTTTAAATTGAAAACAACAAATAGTTTTTTTTAACATGAGCCAATAAACCTGCAGAGCCATTTGCTGCATTATGTACATGTGATTTCCTGCAGAAGCAAAGGAAATGGTGCACTCTATAACATCTATTTCTATAAATCTTACATAGTGAAAAAATCTTTACCCTGAAGTGAAAGTTAAACTGCAGCTACTCACTGATTTATTTATTTTTTGGATGAACATTATCACCCAAAAATTTCCCACCTTGCAACACGAAAAGTTCCACAAAGCAAAAGAACTTTGCTTTTATAAAATTATATTTAGCCCTGTTTTTAGTGGCTATTCCCATTAGGTTCTGAAAATACGACTTCTGAGGAAGAGAGCCTGCGGCTCTGCGGGTCTTCTAATGGTGGAGCAGAGCAGTTTTCTGTGACATCTGGGTCAGATGGAGAGAAAATGGCTGAGGGGGAAAAAAGCCGATGATTTATAGAGACAACTCTTACCGTAAAGGGAGGTTTGCTTTTCCAAAAGATAACTGGAGAGAGACGGAAATTTTAGACATTATTGTCATCGGAAAAATCTTACAAGAAAACAAGCAGTGTCTGTTTTTCTGCGGCTCCCTTCTTGTCCGTGTACAGAGTTTTTTCTTCACAAAGATATAAAAAAGCCTGCTGCTGTGGCCTGAAGCCCTCTTTGAAATATGCTTTGCAGTTTTCACACATCCGTCCTCCTGTAGTAACCGTGGGAACCGTTTCCTCCACACGTCCCTTCGCAGCTCTGCTCGGCCTGAAGACCAGCCTTCCCTGCTCCGCTCCCGATTGTTTAAAGACTTCATATTTACAGTTTCTGGAATTGGCACTTGACATGAAACTACATAAATAAATATACTGTATAGAGGACCATCAGAAGCTCGTCGGTTTCTGGACGTGTCCCTGCTGCTTTCCGTAAAGTTTGAAGGAACGTCTTTCTGCAGGATGAGAGTTGCTTCCAGTATGTGCACAGGTACGTTATTAGGAATTGAAATACTGATCTATTCCTGCTTCTCCGCTGTAACTTTGGGCGTTTAGTCCAACGACAGCAGCGGCTGCAGGTTGTCTTCTTCACTCTTCACTTTGTCCGGTCTCTTCAGGACTCCTGGCTCCACCACAGACTGAGACCTACAGGAACACAAGCATTCAATAAGATCCAGGCAGAGCTGGTAGTAACTACATCAGTGTTTACACACATAAGACATTGTGGGAGATGCAAATAAATATTTGCAAAAGAAAAAAAAAATCCAGCACAAGTTAAATGTTTCCTGAAAGGGTTAAACTAAAATATGAAATATTACAGAAAGTCTTTAAAAAAAGATGTCATATTATGTTGTGCACATTTTTCATTTAGTTACATTCTGCTTACTGCTTCTAATAAATATAGAAATTATTTCCAAATGCTTATAAGATAGGCTTTACTGTTTTGAAACATCATAAACAATAATTCACACAAACATGTCTGAACTGAAACCAATTGAGTCAAACAGCAGAATATTTTCAACTATCCAGACTAATTACCTGATGATTCATTATTTGATGATTAATTAGTGACTAATGATTCAACAATAAGTGTTGTCAGTGTGACGGTTTGTTGTGTCAGCTCAGGATTGTTTGTCTTCCATATCATAAACACGTTTGAGTCACATTATGTCTCATGTGACGAGATGATTTACTGTCACGGTGGATCATGTTGTTCGGTGGCCAGTAGCAGGAATATAAACTCTGGGTAAGACTGGGTTACGTTTGCTGGTCCTACCACATGGAAATTAGCTTTTTGTTGAGGATTTAATTTAAATAAATGGTCAAGATTTTTTAAATCACCAAGCAATCCAACTTGATAAATAGTCTGACCTCTTCATGGTTTTTGGGGACATGTTTTTCTCCAGGTCTCTCTCCAGGTCTTGCACCGACAGAGTGTAGGACTCTGGGCAGTAGTCCGTCTCCTCGTCGTAGGCGTGGTCCAGCAGCGTGCGCGCCCACGTCCCCATATCGTACGGCGGCATCATCCCACCCAGCTCTGACGGCAGGATCTCCGGGTGGATCAGCTGGTGGAGGCTGTTCAGGTTGTTACCGTGCATGAAAATCTGCAAAAAGGAAAGAAATGCAGGACTGGAAATGATGAACTGGAGGCTTAAATTTCCTATGATTTGTTTTTAGAGTAAATGTTTTCACTCTGGTGGCCTGAAATATAAAAGAAAGGACAGGAAAGCAAAGCTAGCATCTATTTGCTGTTCATTTATTATGCAAAATAACTTAATGACTTTTTTATTCCATCTTTATTTAATGTGTCGTAATGAACTTTAACATTTAACATCCTTTTTGAAGTCTGTAGGATCTGAGATGAAGCTCTTTGTTTTTTTAAAAGTTTCTCTTTTCTTTCTGAGAATTTGCTGGAGTTTTTGCTCTTGCAGGGATTTGCGGCTGTATTAAAGGTTTTTCTCTCTTTCCCTGCGTTCTGAGGCCTTTCACATTGTTTGACAATGATCCTATAACCCTTCCCAGATTAATAAGTGGCAGCAGTTGCTGACCTAAAAAAAGCAATTTGCTGCTGCACTGTCAGAGCCGCCATGACATGTGATGAAAGCAAACAATGAGCAACGAGACTGTGCTGTGTTCACACGACCAGTCCTTTACTGGATTTCATTTTTTGATAATTACAGAAATACAATAGAATGATAATAACTACTGCAGTGTGTGCGAAGCATTGTGAGCAAACCGAACAACAGTCAGATTCATTGTATTTGCTGTTCAGCTTATCTTTTTTAAATCAACGTTTAAAGACATTTTCTCCTTTTTTAACATGTTAACCCTCTGGTCTCACCCTTTTCCTGGTCTTGTCCTTGAGAAAGGGCCGGATGACCGTGTAGAGGGCGTGGATGTACCAGGGCTGGTTCACAAAGTGGATCCCTCCGAATCTCGCAGGAAAACTGTCCTGTTAGAAACAGAAAAATACAAACTAAATAAAGACGCAAGAGATCATTTTATCACGAAAACAAGGGAACATGAAGTTTTACTTTTAAATAATTTTACTAAAACCTAAAGAACAAAATTACTTTTAAATGATTATCAAAATCATATAGGAGTATATATATTTCCTTTTACACTTCAGGCCTTCAGTTGCATTTAGCACAAATTTAATTAAATTTATTCTACCTCAAAGGAGAGGTAATTAGACTGTAATTAGTACACTAGTACATTTAATTTTGGAGGGGAAAAAAATCTGTTTTTTATTGAATACATTTTTAAAATTAATTTATCCCTTCTCAATAATCAGCAGAAATTAATTGACATCACAGCAATCAGACCCTTGTGATTATAGTTGTTGACAAAATTTCTTGCATTTTTACTCTGAAATTTTGACAACTTCTTAATAAGTGTTTTGAAGCACTGTTTGCATCACCCAATCAATTTCTATCAGATTCAGTTCAGGACTCTGGTTGACCCTCCCAAAACTTTAAGAATTATTTTCATTGTTTTATTTCAGGCTGCCGTCATCCTGAAGGTATTTATTTCAAATTTCTTGTGTTTTATCAACCAGCGTTAAACTCGACCTACATAGAAAAACATGGAGATCCTGTTAACACAAAATTACCTCTGCGAGTTTCCTGTCCCTTTTCATTAGATTACTTTTGCAAATGGTCTCTAATCGCATATTAAGTAGGAAATGGTCGGGTCTATTGTAGAGGCAGCGCAGCTCGAACCCGGAGGAAAATGAGTCTGTGCTGCTGCAGGTTGGCGTGCGGCGTCAGAGTCCAGCGCAGCCGCGTTTCCTAGAAGGCTGGACACAATTACTAGAATTACAGTCCACTGCTTATGTGTCTGAGTCATAATTCGGCTGCGGTCCAATATCAAGGCGAGATTACGCTCTGATGAAAATTGCTTGGAATAGACTTTAATCTAAAAAAAGTGGGAAAAATGTTTTGGCCCGGTGATGGAGAGAAGAAGAAGACAAAAGTGCCAGAGGTCAGTTAAAGTCTGGGCATTAAAATGGTCAAAATGGTGGAAAAGTTTCTGCTTCATTAGACGTCACCTGTGGGCACAAAATCTTTGGTCAAAGTAAAATTCTTTAACATTTGGGTTAAAGAAAAACTATGAAATTAATCAAAAATTTCTAAATTTTTGTCCAAAAATGACATTTTATGAGAGCTGCCATATAATGTTTTTACATATTTTATATTTGAATAATTATATTGCTAAATCTGCACTGAATGTAAAAATAAATACATTCCTTTTCTAGAATAATCAAATGAAAGATGCAAAACAAGTTGATTATTTTAGAGGAAACAGGTGAGATTAAGCAACTGAAAACCAGCTGGTGATAAAAAACAACAAAGATAATCAGAGCAGCTGCAGGATTTAACAGGAAGTTATGCAACAAAAGCTGCACAAAACAGAAGACATGGAAACATTAAACCAATCAAACCAATAAATGTCAAGAGACCAAATCTGACAAAACTTTGTCTAACAAGCTGCACTATTCTAGAGAAAGTAAACCAAAACTCAGACAAATAAAACAATATATAAACAGAAAAACTGTACAAAATCTAAAAAATCACAATCATATCAGCTTTCACTGCTTCTTTGCAAAACTATCAAAACTGAACTGACAAACCTCTAAGAGATTGTTATAACTTTTGCAGCAATAAACGATATAAAAATAAAACAGACAAAATAAATTTTACTCCACATGAATTCATCAGAAAAATCAATCCTGAACAAAATATCCTAAAGTCCCAGTTCAAGTTCAATCCCAGAATCTTTAATGGTTTCTTTCATGTTTGCAGAAAAACATTCATCCCGTCAGCATAACGCTGATAAATTTATCAAAACAAAAACATTCAGGATTATTGACTTGAAAATCGTTTCTCTTGCCAGAATTAAGTGTTTGGGAAACGACTGGCTGCTGGATTAAAGAGGAACATCTGAGACGGATTCGCTGACGATGCCGCGTTAGGGTTAGAGTCTTGTTCCAGTTTGGATCTTTTATCAAGGATAGTTTGGAAACTCCACTTTTATGCTTACTTTAAACATTTTGCTGTATATTAACTTGTAACTCTTGCATATTGAAACTCTGGCAGCAGCAGCTCTTTATCACAAACATCACTTTGTATTTCACATGTAAGAACAGTACACCAGCATTTTCTCAACTATACAAGTTTATCCAGCGTCAAACTAAATATCTCAGCAAAAATTTTGATACAAAGAGTTTGTGCTATTAGAAACGTTTCTAATAGACGAGTATTTATGACTCACCTCCATCTGCAATTCCAAAGTAATTCTGCTTTTGTTTGGAGATGAAAACTTAAAAAGCTTTTAGTGGATCTGTGTAACTAAGACTTCATTTTTAGAGTTAATATTTTTGATTAACTTCTATGTTTCTGTAATAGAATGCTGCGTAATAATCGAACTCAAAACTGAAGTAAAACAAAGTTCTGTGGTGATCACAGCTCAGGAAGCTAACAGGTAGCAAACAGTTAACACAGCATAAGAACAGAAATCCAAGAATTATCTCTGGTGTAACAAACAGGAAGTGTTTTTCTTCAAATCTAATTTCCTTGCATGTTTTAGATGTTTCCATCTGATTGTTCCCACAGGATTGAAATGATCGTTCATCTGCCACAGCAGGTGGATTAGAAACATTTCTTTCTTTTAACATCTGAAAGCAGATGCATTTAGAGATAAAAAATATGTTTTTAATTCAAATACCAGAACTGTATATTCTGTACCTACACTATTGACCCATATGGGAGAGAAATGTATTCTAGTAACCATGCAGCCGTGTTGCTCCTCTGTGTGTAAACCTTCGGCCTGCCCTTTGCCTGGCAGCCATTTTCACTTTGATGAAGCGACCTGCTGCATTATGCATGAACACCTGAAAATGGAATAAGAGCTGCAGGCTCCTGACTGCAGGATCAACAGGGTCAACAGGAATCTGTAGGACTGACAGACTTTCATACAAGAATTAGTCAACATCCAAAGCGAAAGACATTTTCTGTCCCAAAGAACCAAATAATGAGAAGCTTTCCCTTTTTTCTACAAAACAATAAAATCAACAAAACTAAACAGGGTAATAGTCAGAAGATTCTAATTATATAATAAAAATGTGTTTTATTAATTTGACTTGTGGGATAATTTCACAGAGAAGTCGAATGCGTCCCAAATTGGCCCATAATATGCAACCAGTATCCAACTTTTACATTACAGTCTGAACCGTCCAATTCCCAGCTTCCATCCATCCATCCATCCATCCATCCATCCATCCATCCATCCATCCATCCATCCATCCATCCATCCATCCATCCAT
>CAEFZX010000182.1:0-14381 GCA_903066825.1 Alfaro cultratus | reverse complement strand
ACACACACACACACACACACACACACACACACACACACACACACACACACACACGCACACACACGCACACACACGCACACACACAAAATCAGCAGCATGCTAGCTGACACTTTAATGCACAGTCCTTGGCAGACAAAGTGCCACTAATAATTATCCTGCCATTAAGTTTGTCTTCCAAAAACCAACATTGTGCCTCCATGTACGCAAGTCTTGTACGTCAGATCTCAAAAATAACTTGGCTGGATGCTGAAAGTTGAATAAAAATATGACAGAAGAAGGAAAATGTCAGCAACATCAGTCTTAAGTTAAGATTTAGAGAACCGCAAACTCTCAGAATAAATGAGTGCAACACAGCAGCTTCAACAGAATTGCTTAGATTCCCTTTGAAAATGTTTGTGATACCAGTGTAATTAATACTCCCAGAAACAGGGTCTATTAATTACAAACAGAAAAAACAAATTTTCCAAGCAAACCCATTAAGCTAACATATTGCAAAAATAATTACAAACCAACAGAAGACTGAGAAATAAAGTAAAATTTTAAACCGATTGCTGGTGAGTTTGATGTCCAAATAAACAAATGTTTAGAAAACGTTTTCATACTGAATGCAGTCAGGAATGGCGCCACACAGGAGGAAAGGGACACAGCAATTTCTTTGTGCCAGAAGCCAGCAGGTCTCCTACAGAAAAAGATAAAGACTATTGGAACTTAATCATGTAGAGAAATTAAACTTCGATAAAGTGTCTTGGAACTGATGGTTTCAAATTGAGTTGAATTAATTTATTTGCATAGGGACAATTGTTAAGTATGAACACATGCCCTGTACTTTATTTTATAACCTGATTCATTTCCAATGTCTGTCGTTAGCTGGGCTGAGCAGCTAAGTGTTGTAAAATAATTTATGATAGCTAGAGTTAGGATTATGGTAAGGGTTAGGCTGTAGAATTTAATGGAAGTCAATGTGAAGTCCCCACAAGTGATGAGAACACGACTGTGCGTGTGTGTGTGAATATCTGCAGCTTTAATCATTGGCTTTATGTAAAAAAAGCATTTTTCAAAGAAAGTTCCAAGATTCCAGTCACGAGCAACATAAAGAGTGGTTTATTTATGGACAAGGACAGACCTAACATATCCATAGAGCAACTTTAGTGTTTACTCTCACGTGGGCCTTCAATGTTCTTCACCTGTCGTCTTTTGTATTTTGTATTGTTCATTCAGATATTCATCAGGATTCTGTGGCTTATCTCTTTGTTCTTCTGTTTTTCAGAAATAAAAGAAAAACTTTTTGCAGTTCAAATGTGACACTTGTGTTCGGAGGTGTAGGTCTGCTCTGCACACAATGAAATCATTTTCTTCTTTTTCAAGGATTTAAACTCCGAATTTGCAGATTTTCACCTCATGCTGTGCTTCTCTCCTTTTTGTTCAAACATAAATAGAGAGAGCAACGTGGAAGTTTTACATAACCAAGTTATTCCATGTCTGTGCATGTGTGTTATTGGGCAGCCAATAACTGTACATGTTGTGTTATGTGCTGCCCTTTTTACGGTTTATTTCTGCCGCTGCTGTTACGATTCACATTTCTTGTCTGTTTGTGTCATGCCTTAATATTTGTTTTGAATGGTTTTCTGTTTCTCACTGCACTCCCTACCCTTGACTGCCCAATCAGTAAACCTGCACATCACCAAATGTGTCACTGGCATATTAAACCTGAATCCAGAATTTGCC
The DNA here is from genome assembly GCA_903066825.1 of Alfaro cultratus. Taxonomy (NCBI): domain Eukaryota; kingdom Metazoa; phylum Chordata; class Actinopteri; order Cyprinodontiformes; family Poeciliidae; genus Alfaro; species Alfaro cultratus. Next base: position 12,656 of record CAEFZX010000182.1, on the reverse strand, counting down.
AAAACTGAGTTTGTGCATATTGAACACATGCCCTGTACATTGATTAATATCCACACAGCATAAATTTGACATTTTGCTAATGTCTGCCTACTCTCTGCAGAACTTGTGGACTCTTTTCAGGTCATTCCACAGCCTGTTTTTCTTTAGTAGTTTATTCTGTTGTTTTCCTAGAAGACTGCTTGGACTTGTAGTGACGCTAAAAAATTTAATTCCCCTTACTCTTTTACTATATTGTTATGAAAATATCTGCTGTAATAAATCCATATTTTCTTTCTAATGGTGTGTGCTTTCAACACTTCGTGACTTTTCTGTTCTCTGTATAAAAATTGCCAATCAGTGCAGAGACATCAAGCAGGCTGAATATCCTATTGGCATGAAAAATGTGCATTCATTAGACTTCCAACATATTAGCCAGCAGACACTGCGTTCCAATTCTTTACAATATTAATTAGGGATGAATGATACGAAAATTTGGGACAACATTGATATCCAACATTACTATTGCCCACAATCTTTTGCTGCATCATTATATCTGTCACATGACCAAAGAAATGACCAACCTCCTCCAGAAACAAATGGCCACAAGATGAAAATAAATATTGTTTTTTGATAGTGGTCCAGTTATATTTATCAGACCAATACTGATACGTTACAAAATACACAATTTAAGAACCTTGGCCCAAAGCTTAGGTTTGTTTTCATATGACCATGCTGGAACTGACTCAAAAGTGTTATTTTAAGAATACAAACTCATTTTCCATTTTTCCCTCCAACAGATTTGGCTATTTTACGGTTAGCTTTACATAACATGTTACATTAAAAGGGGGTTAGCTTGACCCTGACCTCATTCTCCAAACTGAATCGACCCAATATACTGACTTCTCATAATCAAATTAATTGAAGTAAAAAATATCTTGCCTTCCCGTCCAGTGATCTTTAGCCTTGTGTCATGCTCATGCACTTCCAAGTGAGATGTCAGGCTACGGCAGAAAAAACTGAACAAGATAGAACATGCTGACCACAACTCTTACGGAGCAAAACGCGTGTCACCATGACATGAATCTAATGCTGCTTTTATCTAATCTCATTTAGGACCTTATTCAACTTGAGTGAAAAGGCATCTTGGACTAAGGCAGTTTGCTGTGACACTGCAAGAAGAGAAAATTCAATCTAAATGAGACCTCGTGCTTACAGCGTCGATGCAATAGAAAGTCTTATATATGCAAGCAGGATACACACTTGATCAGATGCCCCTTCAGTTACTGAACACACACAGTAATACACATGCCTGTTGTCCTAGTAACTGCCAGCTGTGGAGTAAAAGATGCTTACGAACATCAGACAAAAAATTTGTTGCACTAAAATTTTCCTTAATTTCAAAAAAATTATATTTATTATCTTACCATGATGTGATTTTCAAATGCAAAAACGCATCGCTAACTGTCATGGGGAAAATGATCTGCATCAGGATTTCAGAGTGAACTTAGGAGCCAGAAGCTGCTTATCAAATGCACTTGATTCATGGATCACCAGCAAGTGCAAGCAGCTCTACAACAGCAGGCATTTTGGCAGTCAGATGTGTGTTGACACACAGTTAAGGAGGAAAGACCACCAGCCTGAAAAGGGCCTTTAGGCTATATCCAAAAAATTAAGATTCAGTTACTTTGTAGTAACAACTAAGACAGCAGGCAGTTATCCCAGAAGTGAATGCCCATGCATTCCCAAGGTCAGACCCTTCAAAGCTTGGTTTGCAGCAACCCAAGAGCTACATCTCAGACCTTAACATGGCACAGTATTTAACATACTAAAGCCTGTAGTTACAAAAATCTTTGTGGTTTGTTTGACAGGATGGCTAGAAAGAAGTATCTTCCCTTAAAGAAATGGAGTAGCACGAGTTTACAAGTGTCAACTAGATGAACCAAAGGCTTTGAGAACAAGGTTCCATGTCCTTGTTCCTGATTTACCTGTTGTCTGCTCCCTGACTGCCCTGTGAGTTAATCTAATTTTGGTTCTGATCCTAGACAATCCATTGACGTTTGGATTGTGGATATTGTAACACCTAATTAGTCCATGGTATGTGAAGAGGATCTGTGTGTCTATATCGACCTATCCTTTCTCCTGGGCTCCCCACTCTGATGACCTCAGTTCTGGTTTCTAGCATTTAGAGTCTATACAGTTCTGCGGGTGAAACAATCCCCAGTAAACAAACATATTAATATCCTCTACTGTTACATCCACAAGGATATAACTTTGTTGAGGTCCAAGTCTCCAAAGAGAAACTCGAAGGAAACAACATCTGCTTCATAATCCTGTTTGTCCTCCCAGATACTCACTTCCTGTCTGTTTCATAGAGTCTGGACTTTTTATGATCAAATCCTAAAAAGAAACTGCCTTCCATCTTGCACATTCTTATCATTGTAAAAATTAAAAAAAACTAAACTAAAAAACAAAAAAGGTTTAACCTTTCTTTGGTTGTGGTCTGAGTTCTGGGTCTGGCTCATAAATTACCAATTACCTAATAAAAATGCTTGGCCATAACCACAAACACCACATACAAACTGTTAAGCATGGAGGTGGAGGAGTGTTGATTTGATCTTGTTTTGCAACCTAAGGATCAGGATAATGTTACTATGTCAACCAAGAACTTTTCAGAATGCCAATATCTTCTAGAGTCAAATGGGAGGCCTTCAGTCCAACAAATTACTGTACATGAACTTGGGGTAAGGAATAGGACAATATTCCCAAACACAGCAGCAAATCAACTACAGAAAGATAACAAAAGAGAAGAACTAAGGAGTTGCAATGGTCTTTCAAAGTCCCGGCTTCAGCTTCGTTGACACTGAGGTGGCATATAAAGAGACCAATGCAGAAACAAATAACTGTTCATCTCAAGAATGACACACAAACACACACATTAGAAAGAAGATAATGAATGGATCAGTGGATGCACCTTTTAACAAATCATATTACCTCATAGAGACAGAGGGGAGGAAAAGTGCTACTACCATAAAAGGAGAGCAGGGCCCAAATCATTACTAAATACAAAGCCAAGAAAAAACACTGGGCTCTTTGGGTGATTGGTAATACAAAGCCTAGTCATACCTGGAAGAAAGAGAACTACTACTGTGATTCATGAATTTTCCTCTGGATGAAATTATTGAACAGACTGAAAGAAAAAACAGCAAGGGGTACAGAGAGAAAAATAGTGCAAGAATGATAGACATAGGAAATAAACAAAACTGAGCAAAAAAACAGAAAAGGCACAGGGTGAAAATTGCCAAAGATAACTTTTGAGAATACATAATGAAACATTTGAAGCATTAGTAATGTGTTCGGAATAAAAACCTGCTCCTGTAACCTGCTTCTGGAACTGTGCGATGCCAAAAGTGAGTCAGCAGGAAGTGATCCGTTAACAGCCAAACGAGATTAGAGGACTATTCCAAGTGTGGGCTCTTCTGGATGGTAGAGGTACTTGTTTATCGATGCAGAATCGAGTCCAATTATTTCAGTACTCAAGGCCATATAATGCTGAGCAAAATCAAGTTGTGACAAATTTACCCATGTCGTAGTCATGCCTCTTAGGGTAAGTGACTGAAATATGTTTCATTTGTGCAGAATGTCATGTTGCCAGGATGAAGAGGCAGCAGCAAGTCTAGATCACTTATAGATAAAACATGTGAAGAAATGTCTATGGACATATACATAAGGCTACAGAAAGTGTCCACAAATGCCGACTTTAGCTTATGGTTGACAAAAATCTCGAGTTTCATCTTGATTGTTCTCGTTTATAAAGATAGAGAATATGCAGTTTCATCAGATTATTTTACAAGCAGTAAATATATAATCAGAAAATGTAAACAGTATACAACACAGTATACAACTTGAAATTGTTTTCTGTAACAAACTTTTCTAACCCCTTTGGAAAATCACTTGTCTAAAAAAACACAGATAATTCTACTATTCAGAAGAATCTCCTAATACAATTGTCTATTCTTTTATACAAAAAAGACCTTCCTAATAGGAATGTCAAAAGAATCTAAGATGCCACAGATTTTTATTACATTTTTGTTTTTAGGTTAAATACATTTTCTTCAATATGGCATTCAACATTTTTTGGAAATGATGACAAAAATTTACTTCATAAAAGAATACTCTATGTACTACGAGTTTCATTCTTTTCAGAAATGTTATGCTTGTATATTGTACGAAAATGTCAAGGATAAACTAATAAAGCTAATATTTTTTCATAGAATAAATATAGACAAGCATAGAAACAGCATTTATTGTCCTCCAAAGGGAAATTCAGGTGTAACAGCAGCAACAGATGTAAAGATAACCTTTACATTTTAAAACAGTGATAAATTCCTTTGCATTTTTGGATGTTCTTCAATAATACTTAGTAAGAGCTGAAGTCCATAGCTGCATGTTGGAAACCCCTGTGGTAAGTTATCACCCTTCTGCATGTGTTCTTCATACTGGCCATCAAAGTCAAAGGAACAATGTAATTCAACGTAACCAAGCAATACTGTTTGGAAACTCATGTCCGGAACCATAGCTACAGAAAACGAAACCCTGTTCTTTTTGAAATATGTCTACACCTTTTATATACTGTAATTAGGTCCAAACTTCTTTGAACTTCATTGATGTACAAAGAACATTTCAATCCAAGTAAAATCATAAAAGTGTGCAGTGCTTTGGTTTTCTGCGACAGCCTGAAATTATTCTAGTACAACCAACTGCCTTCAGAAGTCACCTAATATGAGTGAACCTGAATGTATACTCATACTGGATGGAACATAAAATGTTCCAACTGGACTGAATGGACTCAGATGAATGGTCTTTGAAAAGACAAAAGGCGAACGTTTTCTGTTTCATGCCACATACCCCTTAAAGACTGGATGTGTAACTGCAGTGAAAGGTGATTTTACAAAGTATTGATTCAGAAGGGCTGAATACAAATGCACACCACAGGTGAAGAAAAAAAAAGTTTTAAAAGGTTACCAGTCAGAACATCAAGATCTGACTCTCTAAACAATGGTTAATGGTTTTACACGGCTCCTGGGATTGTGCTTCAGTCCTCGACACTGATGTAATGGCACCTGATGATAGCACTGCAATCAGGATGAAGGTTTTTATTAGCATCAGACTCTAATGAGAGTGCAGCATCACGCTGGCTGGTATTCAGAGTAGCTACGTGGGGACAAGAAGAAAACAATGTGAACTTTCCCTGAGGCCTTTGAAGGCTCTGTTCAGTCCACGTATGAGTCACATCGCAGCTCACCTACACACAGGTATACACACTCGCTATTAGCCCACACTGTGCAGGTGTTGCTGAGTTGGGTTAAGCCTGCAGAGAATGCCAACGCTCCCAACAAATAGAGAGTGCCAAAGCCTTAATTGTGTTGTGAGAGTTCCTGGGGCCTGACTCCAGGACCGGGCCTGTTTTCAATGTGAGGTCAATGTGTCACAGCGGCAGAGTGGCACACTGACCTCCTGGCCCTGCTGAGCAGCTGGGCCTAACCCAGATCCACTCTGCTCCCCTCCTGTGATTCAGCACCAGCTCCAGTTGGGCCTCTGATTACAGTCTTTACATAAGACAAACAGGAATCTTCCTTTTAGAGGCAAGAATTTACTTTTATTTCAACATGTTTGACTGTATTTCCACTACTGGACAGCATTTACATCAATATGAAAAGATAAAAAAAAAAAAAGAAATCACATAGTGGCCGCCAAGGGTATGGTATGTCCTGATCACCTACCAAGCAGAAGAACTCAAAGACCTTGCTGTGTATTTGTTCCCTGTGGTACACTGTGTTCAGAGCCAATGAAAAGTATACCCCACATTATTAAAGAACATACGAGAAGTACTTTCTCCCCATTTGACGAATCAAATGCAACACAAGTGGAACATTTAAAGCCGTCACAGGGTTCTAAGTCATAAAATGAACAAGTGGTTGAGAAAAAAAACAACACAAAGAAAGCATTCATACCATTTTGGCCATGTTACAACTCTGAGACGTCGCTCCATTCATTTCCTATGAAGTTGAGCGGTGCGGTGAAAATTGCTTGTCGAGCGACAGGTGAAACGTCGAGTTCATACACGTATGGGTGCAAACGCAGGCTAGCGACTCAAAACAAAGTTGGAAAATATTGAACTTTTGTCCCTGTCGTAGCTATCACATCTAAGTTTGTTGGGTTCACTTCTGAGTGGTGGAAAACTTTCGCCTTTTCGTTGTCGTTCCCCGTGTGTCTAGTTCCTAAGGTTTCCACTCCCAAGAAGTCACTTGTAAGCCAAAAGGTTTGACTTGGTCTCTTTCTAACCACATCGCCTACTTCCAAATGATTCCTTTTACTTCAAATCTACGCACTACTTTGTGTTGGTGATTAAAAAGAATGGCAAACTGCACCAAAAAGCTGAAGCAGCCTTCATATCTGTTGTATATGAAGACTTTTGTTATATAATTCATGATCAGAGGTTTGATGGTTGACAAGAGAAAGGATTGGCCTGTGTGAGTTTGAGCAGACCGAAGATGAAGTTAAAGCTCCAAGATCTGAGTTATTATGCAAGGCCTGTGTTTGCCTCAAAATGTATAATTTGATAAGATGAGTGACTCACACTTAAGAGCTTTCTACGAAATGGCTCCTAGACACTGTAAGTAGATGTTCATTATTCAGAGAATTTAAATGAGTGAAGCCCTAAAAGCAGCTTATTTATTTTAACAACAGAGCACTTTTGCAGGCTTAACAAGACATAATTTTCCTAGGGAGCAGGTGTACTGGAAGAAAAGAAAAAAAGTAAAACCTCCACTAGATGTGAATGTCCTTCAAGCTACAAGATGCAGGTCTGATTAGTAGACCTGCAGCAACTGTTTAAAATCTTACTTTTCCAAATCACAAAGGCTTAATTATGGTTTGAGTTTGTGTACCAGATGATGTATGGAGAATATCTGGTTGATTCAACTAACAAAGACAGGAAAAAGGTGAATAGGACATCCAGTTAAGTCCAAATTTTAATCACTTCAACTCTAACAAATTACAATCTAAAACATGAATTCAGGTAAATATTATTCCACTGGGAATTTTAATTACCCTAACCCTAACCCTAAACCTAACCCACTTGTTTCTGTGTACAAACAGTTTTACAGAACAGTTTATCTCTAGACTTTATGTAACACTCCATCCACCTCCACCTGCCGATTCATGACTGACTTTTGAAAAGTTGAACTTTATGTCAAAAGCGAACATTTGACACCTGCAGATTGTAACTTCAAGACTATGACTCCTAATGGATGGCTTCAAGTTGAAAGCGACAGTGTTAACACACACACACAAATGGTCGCCACAGAAAATCTAAGCTCAGAAACAGAAACAACTATCGTATTTTCTGGGCTATAGAGCGCACCATACTATAAGTTGCACCTACAATTTTTTTTTTTTAAAACGGAAACGTACATATATAAGCAGCACGGGGCTATAAGTCCCTGGTATCTCCGCAGCAGAGGGCTGCGTCCTAATAAATCTCCTGGATTTATTATTTATCTCCGTCGAACCTGCTGCTAGCATGTGGTTGTTCTAAATGAAAATTAGCACTTTCTTCTTTGATTTCCAATTTTGACTTCCAATGATTCACTTCCTGCTAAACAGCCCCCTGGTGGATTTTTCCACAGAAAAGCCGCACCGGGCTATAAACCGCATGGTTCAAAGCGTGGGAAAAAAGTAGCGGCTTATAGTCCAAAAAAACCAGTAGTTAAGAGTCAATTTCAATTATTTTTTCTCAAATGAGACATTGACAGGAGAGACTGAGTCAAAGGGTATGTTTCAGCCTTTTTTTGCTAGGGAACAGTAAAAAACATTGATCATGTGACCAAATAGTTAGGAGGAAGGCATCGTTTAAATGAAGTTTGTGATGGGTAAAAAGTGGTTAAACTTATTTCTTGAAAAATTGTTTTTCACTCTTGAAAGTGACTTCAGTCTAATAATAAGCATTACTTTCAAAAAGTGATTAACTTATTTTTAATAGATATAAAAATAAGACTATGCAGAAGCTTATCTGGCAAAACTTCCACATGTAGAAGTGGAAGTTTTCAAAAATTAAAAATTTTGGACAAATTTTGAAAGAACATAGTGTTCTTTCAAAATTCTGCTTACATAGAGTGCATGCAGAACCCAGCATGTAGACAATGTTGAGTTTGCATTCACATATACGTAGTGGCTCTCAAAAATCTACAGCAGGGATTCTCAAATCCAGGTCCTGGAGGGCCGGTGTCCTGCATCTCTTACATGTATCCCTGGTCCTACACACCTTAATCAAATGGCTGAATTACCTCCTCAATATGCAGTCAAGTCCTGCTAGTGACCTGATTACTTCAATTAGTGTGTTGAAGCAGAGACGCCTCTAAAAGTTGCAGAACACCAGCAATCAAAGACTAGATTTGAAGAACCCTGGTCTACAGTTAAGGTCAGAACTATTAGCCCCTTGATGAAATCATACAAAACTCTTAATGTTTCCATGGAAATGACCATAATAAAAACTGCTAATACTTGTATTGCCTTCCAAACAGAACCTGAGTTTTGTGTGATTTCAAACTGAAACACTGGGAAAAAATAAAAAATAAAAAAAGTCTAACCACAACAAAAGAAACAAAACAGGTCAAATAACTTTAAATGAAAATACATTTTGACTCAGCATTCAGTCTTCTTTGGTAAAAGTCCATCAAACATCTTGACCCAACAATATTTACCAACTCCACCTTGTAATAGTTTTCCAAATCAATCGGGCTGGAAGAACATCACTTATTAACAACCTTCTTTAGATTAGCTCTGAAACTGGCAAGGTTATTCCACAACTTTAGTTTTTCTCTAATAAAGGGAAACTTTTGTCCATTTTAATATGGACTCCCTCAAATCTCAGCAGAAAGTTTTATTCATCCCAACAAAAAACACATTTGCATCTAAAGAGACGCAAGCTCAAATCAGAGAGCAACCTTTAAAGTCCATTAAGATCCATCCATCCATCACTTTCTATACCTGCTTACAAGGTCCATAGGAACATTTTCTAGTTTAGATAAAAGCTCCCAGGCAGAATTAAAAAGCAGAGAAATTGGCCGTGCTAATGATGTTTATAGATTACATAAGTAGTAGTTTTATCAACTGATGTTGTGTCAAAATAAAATCAGGAGTTTAATTAGTTGTTAAAAAGCACCAGCTGTCAATGAACTGCATTTCAATCCAAATTTCACCCAATTCATTTGCAATCTGTCAGCAGAGACAAAGATATGTGAAGCAGAGCGGCTTGCTTTAGAAATCTGCCTCTATGCTTTCTTCTCGTCTTTCTTTAGAGGCTCCTTTCCTACAACATGTTAAAAGCTTTATAATTAGTACATTTTATGTTACTGACTGTGCAATGTAACCTAAATCTGCTATGACCTACTTCTGCACATCGGAGCTTGCAGATATAACAGAGTTAAAATACCTTTAGGTAAGGAGAATTCAATGAGTTTCTGCCACTAAGTAGGTAAGATACGGACACATTACAGGTGTTTGATGTACACTGAAATATAATCATAAACATGGCAGTATACTGGAACAGTTATGTTAAAGGAGAAAGCACACGTCCTTTCAAAACTAGAATTTGGACAAATTTTAAAAGCTTGGCCACTTCTTTATCTGCTTTGACGTCGGATAATAACATGGGACATAGGGGTGCAGCAAGTTGTACATTTATGATGTTCAGAAGCCATGCTGAACCTTGAAATAAAGGACGGCTAACACCAGAAGGATCTATGCTTGTTGCTTGGTACATGTAAATAATTGTCCTTCTGCATTTAGGGTTAAATTAAGGTGTGACAGCGATCTGGCTAATTCCTGTTGAGAGAGCTACAATAATTCAACCGGAACGTTATAAAAGGATTACTGAGTCCAAGTTACACCACTTTCTATTACTGAAAAAACAAACCACTTAAACTGAAACCACTGAAAGTTATACAGTTTTTAAATCAATCTGTTGGGTCTTTTTATCACTCCGGGTGGTTGTGGTCAGTTTCAGGGCCTCTCTGTGAGAAACCACAGTTGGTAAATTCAAAATGAGCGCGTCCAACTGGTTGTGATCACATCACACAGGGGACCAGGAAGCTCTTGCTACAAACGAACACTAGCAGAGACCCTTGGCTAATGGCTGATTAAAGTTTCAGCAGAGTTTTGAGGAAATTTTGCAGAAATGTTAACTAAATATGTGCAGTGTAGTTCTTTTATTTTTTTAGGAAACAATCAAAGCCAAAACCACTCGAAAAGCAAAGTCAATCTTTGATCAGCCCCCATAATAATAATAATAATATTTCCTTCTTCACAAAATGTAAATAAAAATGGAGTGGTGTGAGATTTTATAAGCTGTAAAATCTCTCTTTTCTCTTTGGTGAAAGACCACGAGCCATTTCTCCTGCTAGCACTTGTTTTGGTTGTATTTACCCAGAAAGCACTGCGCTTTTGTGTGCTTACTTCTTTTGGAGCAGTCTCCGGTCCATTGTATCCACACATGCATTTGAACAGCACCAGAGTTCAATTCAGCCCAAGTTTGTAGGTGGACAAGAGTTCACTTTTTTGGCCCACATCAGAGTTCAATTACACATTCACACCTTCCCAAACAAACCACACATTGTAAGCAAAGTCTTTGGAACATTGTTAGAGTAGATCGCTAGTGGACCATTAGGAAACCATCCATCCATACACCGTCTTTTGCATGTCCTATAAGCGGTCTCAGGGAAACCCAGAAATCTATCTCCAAGCATACACTGGGTCTGCTCCCAATGAGATGAACCCAGGCAACTTCCTAATGTCACGATATGCGGTGTGGGGTGGTCAGGCAGACACTGAGGAGCCAGGTTGAAATGAAGATTTTAATAATGAATTCCAGAAATATAAAGTCCAATAACACGGGCAGCACAGAGAGAGAGCAGAAGGCTAAGGCTCCTCAACTGGTAGCAACTGGAAAACACGATGGACAAAACAAACAAGACCATCTGACTAGACATGATTGGAGGCAAGACCAGACAGTTTTGACAAGGACCCAACAGAGAACAAGAAACACAGGTGGGTATAAATACACAGAGGGTAATCAGGGAACGAGACACACCTGGGAACAATCAAGGGATAGACAGGACAATAAGGAGACTCAATTAACTGAAAACGACACATAAAAACCTAACTTAACAGAGAAAAACCAAATCCTTACACCTAATGGAGGTACTCAAGAGGCATCTTGCTCTAATGCTAAAATCTCCTCAGTTGAGTCCGTCTGATACTTAGAGCAGTGACTCTGACCTTCCCATCCGCCGATGAAGCTCCTCTCCCTATCTCTAAGGCTGAGAAGAAGCCACAGACTCAACGAGTAGTAAACAAAAAAAAGAATCAGCAGACAAACATTTTGTTTGTCTGCTGATTCTTCAGGGTTAAGACACCTGCCCTAATCAACACAAAATGAGTCAACGAACACAAACCTGACCTTCTTCCATAAACATGTCAGTCACCAAACCTAATCCTAAAGAGCACAAGTAGAGCCAAGAGGCTGGATGCCTGCAACCTTGAAAAGGGTTGTAGGATAACATGAAGGTAGACCCCCATTGGCTGTTGAAAGTATTGACAGTAAGGATATCAAGTCTGGTTCCAATGGTGATTTTGAAATTTTCTATATATTAAGAAATATGTACAGTACCTATATATTTCTTGACAAGTGATTTATCTCTTCTGGATAAATGTTCTCAAATTTCAAAAAGGCTCAAAGATTCCTTTATAACAGTCATGGGTGAACATGTTTCATCACTTCTTCAAGTCTTACGTTGTACAACCCTTATTTTACGCCCATGCATATCCTGTTTCTGCACAATGCAGAAAAAAGGAGCAATTGGAGTAATGTGCAAGGCCAAAAGCTCTCCAGCTCCATTCTCTCTCCTCATTGGCTTCTCATGTAGATAATGGTGGCTGACTCAGCAGACTGCGAGTAGTCACTAAGAGGTACATCAAATGACCACCTTCGAATGAATCGGCTCTTAAAGGGGGTGAAACTGGGTTTAAAAGAACTTGGCAAATTACCGTCATGTCAGCCAGCAACCCCATTAGAAAAGAAAATATCGGTTCAAGAGATCATTAAATTATTAGCTTGGAATTATGACTCAGTAAGAGGCGAGTTATGAATCATATGAGAATAATCAAACCACAGCACATCTTCTTAACCTCATGTTAGGCTTGATTTTTCTGAAATCTTCTCCCCTCTCATCAGTGTTTAAGCACATTATTTCTGCTCTCTTTTATTAATTAGCAATGGAAGTACAGTATACACCGCATGTGTGCTAAATTTAAGAACCGGAACAATTACCGTATTTTCCGCACTATAAGGCGCACCTAAAAACCTTAAATTTTCTCAAAAGCCGACAGTGCGCCTTATAATCCGGTGCGCCTTATATATGGACCAATATTGAGCCACAAAAGGTCTCCCAACTACGGTAAGCAGCCGCTGACTTCATTTTCCACCGTAGAAGAAGAAGCGCGCGGTGCATGCTGGGATATATGACTGCGCGAAGCGTGCCGTTTCATTTCCATTTGTGTGTTTGTGTAAAGACCCCAAAATGGCTCCTATTAAGAGACGCGCTTACGACGCAGAGTTT
>CAEFZX010000181.1:0-20897 GCA_903066825.1 Alfaro cultratus | reverse complement strand
TGAGATTAAAATTGCATTGCAGTCATTTTGCAAAATCTTGTGAAGCACATAAGAGACTTTAAAAGTCTTATAAGTTATCACTGAAAATCTGAATGTTTTCAGTAATTGAAGCACAGTGTGACGTCAGTTTCTGGTGATGATGTGCAGCTACATTTCCTGCAGCTTTGGAGAAAAGCTGCAATTTGGGACTTTGAAGAATTACATAGGACGACACCAAAGACACATGTTTGTCATGTAAACTTGAAAAAGAATTTTCAGCTAAGTTGTGCCTAGGGCCTGCAAACCAGCAAATTTAAATGAGGCCTAGTATTTCTGATAAGGAGAGTGGTCACATTTCCACCAAGGAAGGTAGAAGCCTTTTGATGGCTATTCAAAGCCTGTGGATTCTCTGCAGCTTTTTGAGGGATGTTTATCCAAATATTGGTGAGGCTGTACATATACATAACGTTTGGGGCGGTATTTACAGTCATATTCTATGATTTAGAATATGCTTTTCGATGAGGCTTTTTAGTCGAAGTATGTTTAAAACCATTTCAAAAGTAAATTTGACACAAGATGGTGAAGCAATCACATGTCAAAACAGTTTTCTGTCAACTGACTGTAAAAAAAAAAGGTTACCATTGATCCAATTGGACCTAATATAAGTGAAAAGTTATGTGAGTTATTTTTGTCTGTTATATAGGACAAAAAAATGTCTAATATAATCCAGTCAACTGTTTGTGAAAACTGCATGAAAAAAAAAAGGTTTCCATGGGTATTGAGAGTTTTAGTCTATGTACAGTATGTTGTTTATTTTGAGTTTGTAACGATTTTTTGTCCTGAATAAGTCCACTGTTTTGTGCTCATCGTTATCTGGATGAAAATTGTTAATAACAGCTTTTGCACTTGGAAAGGAAGTTGAGGTCATCCATCTCATATTTTCCCCCATCATCTGACAACACATTGCTCGTCTCATAACAATTTCCTCAGAGACAAAGCCTACTTTAACTATAGCAAATGCTTCTGATTAATGGGCTCTCTGGTCACTTTAATTGCTGGTGGAACATCCTTTGTTTGTTCAATCAACTAAGGGTTTTAAAATGAAGTTCTTGTAAAGTAAATCTAACCCATAAAACAAGAAATGAAGATGTTATATGCCATAGTTAAAGTGGGGGTCCATTTGTAGATCTCTAAACAACATATTTATATTTTCCCAAAAGCGGAAGGTTTATGATTTGCCCTATAAAAACATATAAAACTCACATCATCACAACTCCAGCTACATCACAGTATTTGGCTGAAACATTTTCTTCCTGAATGTCAGTGTTCTTTGTAAATATGTATGTACAGTATTAAAAGTGAACAACTTTCATTCTGTCCTTTCCCCATCTGAGCTGAGAAAATGCTAATAAATTCCCCAAAATGGATCTATGACATTAACAAGCATTCACAATCACTACTGGGAGCTATCAACATTGAAGCTGACACATTAATCATACTTTACACTTTAACCCACAAATATTGATTTGTTGTTAGTTGGGGCACAGTGGTTCTACACACCGCTACAACTCTCCAGTGTATTGTTGGTAGCCTTTGCTTTAGAGGGCATGGTCTGCAGGACTGAGCGCATGTTAAATCTGGCTGTTTGGTAGAACTGCTGCTGAAAATCCTCTTGTGTTTAACAAAATGTAAATCAACAGCTTGGATGTTTTTACTGTCTGAGACTCGCAAGGTATAGCTTGTTTGTGACAAAACACTCTGCCAGATTATCTATGTACCACAGACTGCAACCAAAATATACATAAAGCACAGTCGCATGTAAAACTATCCAAAGAAGCTTTTAGCTAAAACTTTGCAGGTCTTCTGGCTGGGAATTTTGATATTTAATAAATATATGACTAATACATACTGTAGTTTTCAGATTGTATTCTAGATTATTTTTATGGGCCTGACATTTTTTCCCCTACATTGTGACTTTTCTCTCTTTCCTTTGAGCACACAATATACTGTATCTGTATTTGTCAAGTAGAAGAAGTGAACAGAAAATGAATAAAAAAGAAGCTAGATTGCAAAATACACACAACTATACGCACCTTCAGAAATCCAACTACTCTTGATCACCAAAAAAAGTACAACAAATTCTGGGTCATGGAAATAAATTAATGATGGCTTAAAAAATTTGCACAATACCAGCCAGATTGTTTGCTCCATCATCTCTAAACTCCACTAGTTTTCAGGTAAAATGCAAGTGATTAAGGTGAGTAGCTGCCAACTGGAGCAATTAACAATTTCCATTGTTAGACTTTATCTTACTTCAATAACAAAAAATGGTTCATAATGTTCAATTTCTTTCTTGCACTTTAGTTTCAACAAAGCCTTATTATTTTTATATGATTACACCAGCAGGTCTCAAGCAGTCATACCCCCTTCCTGCCACAAACAAACAGCATGTAAACCCAAGAAGGTTTTTATACCAGCAAAACACAAAGAATGTTAAAACGTTAATAACATTATTAAATCAAACGGAGAACATTTGAAAAAGATGGATACATCATGCATTTTAATAGATAGCTCTGTTTTGAATAACTTCACAGTGCGATCCTGTTGTTCAACTTCAGCTCATTAGCATTGCTTTTATAGTGTGTCATAATCCCACCTTTTTATTTCAAGTTTAGTATTTTTTCACCTTGTTTTAAAACCTTATAATTGTTCTTTTTAAAAAAGGGAAAAATGTCAACACTGTCCATTGAAAAATAAATGTAATTGCTTTGAAACAATGTAGGATTGTATTTGCTTTAATAACCAAATATACATATAATGTATGATGTATACTTCTTAACTCTGCTCCATAGCCTGATTTCTAGTTTTTTAGGTGTTGGTTTCTTTGTGTTTTTATATGTAGCCTTAAACAGAAGAAAGAAGACAGAAACTGAATATACAAAACTCAGTTGCGCTAACAGACACAAACATTTGTGTGTGTGTGTGTGTGTGTGTGTGTGTGTGTGTGTGTGTGTGTGTGTGTGTGTGTGTGTGTGTGTGTGTGTGTTTACAACGGAATAACTGTTAGGAAAACCTTAAGACTAGCAGTGCCCAAAGGGAAGGTCATGGTATTTTCATGTTATTCCAAATTATTTCATATTTCTCACAAAACCAGTGATTATGAGCTCAGTTCTTGTCTCTGAGGCAAATTAACTCCTTTAGCACAGTTGCCTCAAAAATGTAAAGGACAAAAGGACGTGATTTTTAATAGAAAATTATTTAGTGAGCAAAAGTACCATTTTAATTGCAGAACAAGGGGCATTGCCTTGTTAAAATTTATCAACTTCATGTTGTTCTCAAATATGATGTTTTTGTGATACAGATTTTGTAAATTCAAGATGGCTTTAAAGCTGAAATATACATCTCTTCCAAAATATGCTGCTTTTTTGATCTGCCACCATGTTGTGACAGTATTTTCTTTATAGGTATTTTTTTAACAATGTCTTCTAAGGAAGCTGTTCTTTTCTGAAGTGTTTTGTGTGTAGATTCTGAGCCAATGTTTCAACAAAAAAAAATATTATGGTTTCATGATGACAATAAATAATGTTGATTCTTGATTTGTCATTTTATAGACCAGCTAAAAGAACTCATTTGTAGTTTTTATCATGCAATATTGTCTCTGCCACATAATTGCACACATGCAATTTCATGCACATGGTCAATTATGCCAAGGTGATAACATTGTTTACAGACTTTGAGCAACTTATTGGACGGCCAGTAACTATTTTCCTTACTGAGAAGTAGGAAGCACAGTTTGCATTGACTGTTAATAAAGATGTTGTCACACCCATTTACAACACTTTGTTGAATTAATGCTAAAGAGGCTAGCACAACTTTCAGACTGTTTCAGAATTTCTGGTCTGTAGACAAAAATATTGTGATAGAAATTATTAATATTCTAAGATTACCAAGACTGATCATTTCTGTCAGATGTCTTGCATGTCTGTTTTTTTGGTTTTCAGTTGTTTGTGTTTTGACAGTTTCTTGGTTATTTATTTATTTACACTTGTTAGGTGTTGCCATATTTCAGTTAATTTCCTGGTGTGTAATGGTGCTAGAAAGGACTTTCTATTTGAGAATTTCTGTTTACTTTCTTAGTGCATTATTGTGTTCTGTTGTTTGTGCAACTGGATTTAGTTCTCTCCTCTCAGTGGTGGTGTTTTTCCCCTGGTTTGTTTTATGAGTTTTAGCTCAGCAAATTAGTTTGCCCCCCTGAATTTTCCTACCTTCTTTCTGCCACAACTGTTCTTCTCTTCCTCTGATTATCTCATTTGGTTCTTTTGTAATTTTCCACCTCTGCCTCTGTGTTTTAGCTTCTGGTTTGTCGTGGTTCTTTCTAGATTCCTCCGTTACTTGCTTCTTTCACTGCCTGCATTCGATGACCTGCTGTCCGTGCATCATTTTTATCTATAATCCTTGGCTTGCTCTTTTTTGTGATTTTCCCCCAATAAGTTTATCTTATTTAGTTTCGTTATCAAAGTGCTCAACTTTGCCATAATTTGTCTCTGTAATTGGGCCCTCTTCATGCCTCAAACGTGAGGTTTTAATAACTCCTGATTCTGGACTACATCTGATCACCTTTTGTAGAAAATCTTAATCTGAATGCTATCATACTACATTGTAGAGCGATTAAAGCATTTTGAGATTTATATTTGTCAAAACAAAAAGGGGCGCATTAGTTTTATGGTGTATTAGACAAGCATATTAATCACAGTATATGTACTATTCTCATTGTGTTCTTAAAACATGTTCTTTGCTTTGTTTGCTAAAGCAAAAAAAAAAAGTTGTTTTCCTCAAAATTGTTAAAATGTTCCCATAACATCCCAACTAATGATGCTGTAATAGTACAAGTTGAGAAAACTTTTACCTGACTTCACCATGTGCTTTGCTGGGGAATGGAAGCTACAAACTACCATAATGAGGAACATTGTGCTATTGTTTGGGATAATGATTATTTTTTCCCTGTTTGTTAAAAAATAGACATAGCTTACACTTTCACTGAGATTTTTGTCTGACTCTTCATATTTCTTCATGTCATTTTTTTTTTTTTTTTCTAAGTGGTGTCAGTGCATAATACTCAGCCTACAAACCAGGATTTGGGTAATTTTTCACATTTTTAACAGATTAAAAGGATATGTGATTTGATTGAACTTAATAAAATTTAGCTAATATTGTAGAGAGAAACTGTAAAGAAATTATAGGCACTTAATAGCTTAAGAATTATGTAATGACAATTTTGTTTCAACCATAGGGATTTAGTGTTTTTCTCTGTGTATGACTTTGCTCTCTGTACCATTTCTCACTGGACCAAAGAGTAAACAAAGGGGCATACTGGGGGCATACTGGTCACAATCTGGTCCAAACATTTTCTTTTCTTTAATAAGTCTGAATCAATATCAGCATCTCCTCTTCCTGACTGTCAGTGGGACAAACACCCTGTGGCTCAAAAGCTAGGACTGACACATTCATCACTGAATGTCCGGCTTAGTGGTTCTGTCATGTTTATAGATATTTTTCAGCAGTCAGAACAACACACATTATTATATCAAACATATGCTTTCAAATTAAATATGTTAATATAATTTGTGTGTTAATTATGAGGATCAACAATGAAAATAACAGCTGAGACTCATGGGAGCAGCAGATTTTTGCCAAAATGTTATCTGTAAATTCATTATAAAATGACTTTGTTATTTTAAAACTCAACATAAAGGAAAATAAAATGTTAATACATTCCCAAGTGTTTAAATATTTCAATAACTGATTAAATACCTAAACATTAAATGTCAAATCATTTAAAAAGGTGAAATTATGTATTTTATCATAATTTGTTGATTTTTTTCATAGTTTATGTCAAAGTGTCTCATCAAATAAATTATGCTTGGCTAATCAGCTCTGCCAGTGCTCCTGTCACCAAATATCTTGGTGTTAGCACCGCCCACTAATTGTGATGTGTAAGTTTGACAGTTAAAAAATATCATAATGTATTGCAGCACACTAATGCAAATTAATAGAGCAAAATAAGATATGAACAGATAAATTAGGTTATTCATTAATTAATGATACATTTGGTAAATGATATATACAAAAATAATTCTGCATTTGTTTTTCGAACTTAATAAAATGTTAGTAATAATTATATATTTTGTTGCTTTGAACTGTACTTATTCGGATCCTCATAAGCTCAGAGCATTGGTTAATTAAGGAAGCATTTCCACAAGATTAAGAAATTTAATGAAAAAATGTTAATGTATGCATTATTTCTGAATGTTTACATTACATTTTACAAATGAACACTTGTTATATCTATTTTTTTGTCTGAGAAAAGTTTGAAAATACTTTTAACGATTCTAACAATTCTTCATATGGTCTTTTTCAAAGATAGAAGTGTAATGTTTTTATTTATCCGTTCTTTCACAAATACAAGAAGTCTACTCTGAACCCATAAAAAGCATTCCACCTTTTCACAAGTCAAGAACCATACGGCAAACTAGCTTGAGAACCCTGCTCCATTTTAACATGGAGTGTCTCTTGTCAGGGTTAATTCTGTTCTTTTTTGTTAGTCTGTTCTGCCCTTAGTTTTACCTGTCTTTTTTTCACCTTGCCAACTCTGTTTGAGTGTACAGTACACACAGTCTTGTCTCAATGCCTTTTAAGCTGTCAGCTGTCCTTTTACCCTGTCCATGTTTTTCTTCTGTGTTTTTCCCTTGGGTTCCATACCAATGCTTGCTCTCCATTATTGATTTAAACTGGTAAACATCTTACACATTCTGTTTTTTTATTTTTATTTTTTTGGTAAATTGTATTTTTGTTTTTAGTCCTTGAAAACTTCTTTGAAGGTATCATCTAACTGTGTTTTATTCATCACTGTCGAGAGGCATAATTTTCACAGTGCAGTGGGCAAAGGTTGCTTTAAGGGTGCAGTAGGCAATCCTTGGGCTCCTTTCACTCAGTGAGTTTTTATTCTGTTGCATACAAACCAGCAGTGTTCAATTCTACTCTTCAAGAGCCAATTCACTGCAAGTTTTAGGTGCTGACAGACACATATCTAGTGCTAGTCACCACATAATGTCATTCAGTTCAGGTTATTTATGTAATTTCAATCCATGTTTTAAGCATAAATTAAATATAGTTTTGTCACACACAAACAAAAGGATGGACTAACAAGTAATTTCTATGGGAAAGAGAAAGTTAGTGACAATTACTCAGTCCAAGTAATTTCCCATAAAAATTACTTGGACTGACAAGTAAAGAGAAAGTTAGTGACACCACAGTTTAATAGGTGAGTGGATCTATGAAGGAGATACAGTTCAACACAGAAGAAAACAGAGGATAACATTATCTTAATAGTATAAGCTCAGTCAATGGCCTCTAGTAGCATAGAAAATTAACTCAAATGTGGTAAAATTTGAAATATTATGTAAAATTTTGGGTCCCCCTGCTATGGTTTAAAATGTGTAAAGTTAATTTGAATCCAGTTTAGTGAGTCTTTTGTCCCATGTGTTCCTGGTGCCCTGTTGAACTATACAGGGTGGTTCCTGCCTTTCACTGGATGATTGTTGAGACTAATCACAATTAAGTGGGTCGGACAAAATAAATTTTATCCTACCCACTGTTTAGACAAGAAATGGCTGAAGGGTACAGTTCTAAATAATCTGTGTCATTCTCATGCAAATGTATGCTGAGTTATTAGAGAAAGGGGAACTGCCTGTTTAGTAGTGTAAAGTATAGGAGATGAACTTCCTTCCTTAAGCTGATTTGTCATATCGCTTCATAGTCACAGTACTTTATGGTTTAGAAGAAAGAAACCCCATTATTATGACCTTAGTGCGAGTTTTAGTGCAAGTGTTTATTTGGAATCAGAGTCAGTTTACTTTTGTATTTGATTGAATATTAGTTCTTTTCACAAGAAAAGAAGCACTGCAGTCTTTAAAGACTTATAACAAATATAAAAAAAAAATACTTCAAGATTTAGTTCATCTTTGTTTCCAACTAATGAACACCTGCAGGAAAATGTACTCAATCACATGGGGTGTTGTGTCCTTAGGCAGCAGTACTCAAGGAATAGATGGTTTTCTTTACAACATTCTGTGATGCTAAATTGCCTCAGTCAGTTTGCTGTTTCTTAGTTAAGGAGTGGCATAGAAAGAATGCAGAAGTTTTCCCATCTTCCTAATGTAATCTGACAAAGTTTCATTGTAATTATTTGAAATATGTCAACCGTACATCTAAGAATTTTATTTTTTTTTTTCTAATATCTCAACCTTTTTGCTCTTTGTATGAAATCCAGTCTGTTTTCTTGTCTATGAATTCATCATGTCTGTAACTCTCCCACACACTTTGAATGGCATTTAGAAGAGAACTTATGTTCACCTTGTTACCAAAGACATTTGGGATGCACAGCCTCCCTACTGACTCCCTAGTTTTCCCTTTCATTAAGTTGACACCTTTTTGTCCAAACACTTTTCATGCAAGACATGTCACTAAGCTGCAGCAGCAAACTAAGCGAGTGAGTTGGAGTTTATAATGATACACACTTACATTGAAATGTTAACATTTTTTTGTTTTTCTATTGTAATTGTTGTACAAGCAATACATACACTGGGTTTACCTATATGAATATGTCATATACAGTTGAAACTAGATTTTTATGTAACTGTATGGAAAAACCTAAAATGGAAAAATGTAAACAATGTATGTATCCACTGCTTGCTGAATTAAATTAATTACATCTGATTAAACTTTGAGAATAAGATTGCTTGCATTTAATAGAAATGCAGTAATGACTATATTTGGCCATTTTAGGGTTGGAGTATATTTTGAACATAGATATCTTTAAAACACTTATATAGAATAACAAATAGGGAACATCTCCTAGCTTTTTGAACAACATGCCATTGCCAAGGATGAATATAGCCCAAGCACAAAATTAGTTGCAATTTCCAAAACCTGTATGCTTACAAGGCAATGAGATAATCATGATTACCAGCTCACATTCTGTGTGAAAACCTTTTGAGACACTCTTGTCCTCAGTGGGACATAGTTCATCAGAACCAAAATCTTAATGCCTCATCATACCTCACCTCATCAGTGCTGAGCACCAAACTCCCTGCTTCTCAAAATGAACAAAACTGATGGAACAAAAAAAAATAAAAAAATCTTATTCTTCTGGCAGTAAATTCTGTCTAAATCCACTTTCTTTTCATTCAGCTGCTTACATGTGGTGACAGATTGCTGAATTTTTACAATCACCGTACTTCCAACATGCCATCTTTAGATCCCAAAGAGCAAAAACAGACTATTTAATAATGCAGGAAAGAGGCTCTAATTGGACATTAAATCCATCTAGATAGCATTCACAAGAAACATACTTGGTGGGAATAAATTCCGTGACATGCAGAGCAGCTCATTAAACACCTGGCTACTTTACTGACCAGCTAAATCACCCCTGACTCCCCATTCCCAGACCAGGGCTCAATTTTCTCCTCACTTGACATGTACTGCACATCATCACTGTAATTGATGACTTGCTCAGTACTGCTGTGAAAGAAGCTGATGAAGGAGCCCATATGGTAGACTTTGTTTTGTTCTCTTTCTGTTCAACTTTTTAATTCAACCTAAATGAAGACCAAAGTCTTAAAACTTTCAATCACTCTTTTTTATTCTGCCTTTGTTGCAGAGGAGATCAGCACAGGGTGAGGCAATGCTGTGAACATCAATAAGTTACCAATCTTCTTCTTTAATTATCAGCTGCTGAGAGTGAGGGGTGGATTGATGGAGCAAGAGGCAGGACTTGAGAGGTGTGTGGAGGGCAAACAGCAGCTGAAGAACCAAATCTATACACTAAGGGCAGCAAAGCCTGACCTGCTGAATTCAAATGCTTAGATTGCAAAGGAAAACACAAAGTAAGCGAAAGAAGTTTGTTTTCTTCCAGAACTCTCAAGCTCTTGATTAGTTTCACTTTACATTTTAGAGACAAAGCACAAATCAACCACTTTGAGAATATTTTGATGAATTTCTGTTCATGTCAAGTAACTTAAATTCACTTAGACTGACAGAAGAATATTAGAAATTTCTCAAAAAGGCCACAATTCCAAGCATCTTAATGAAAACTCAAAAAGATCATGAGATAACACATAAACTCACTGCAACATTTTATTTAACAATTATTGTCAATATGAATTGTAGAAGAGAAGAACAGTGCAGAAGAATAGCTTCAGATTTTAGTCTTGGTTGATTTGGGGACACTTGTGGTTACCATGGGAACAGCCATTGAGGCTTAATAATATGGGTTTTCAACAGACAGCTACATTTTCCCCTGAAATGCAACAAAAGAGAAGCTGATGAATGCTTTGAATTCAGCCAAACAAACTAATGCATATTTAATGATGGGGTCAGTTAAAAAGTCCTGCTTCATGTTTTATGCACATTTTGAAGTATCTCATTAGCAAAGTTAGATAGCAATGTCAAAGGCAAACAAAAAAGGAAACTTTAGACAAGATTAAATGAAAAACAGACTGTAATTAACATTTCACGTTTTCAAAACGAAATAGTTACTATAGATAAAAGAAATACATTTGTACAATCAAGTTAATCTAGCTATAAATACACATATTACATTTATGTTTAATTATCTAACCCATATACATGTAGGCCTAATGTCCATAATTGCATATTTTATTTTGCTTAGCTTATCTTTAATAACTTTGTTACTGAAGTTTATGAAGGTAAACAGATTCACTTCCTTCTGTACACAAATCTAGTTTTTTTTCCCCCCTTTTATTTAAAGTGCATGAAACTACAGACCGGAATCTCTTTTATTTTATTTTTTATTTTTTATTTTTTTGATGCTGTGAAGCTCCCTGAGTACTACATTAGATACTACATACAAATTTGATATGATTTTACAAGAGGATATTTTCATCAGTAAACTTCAGGGAAAATTTTCTGATTCTAGTATTCTTATTTTATTCTGAGGTTACAGGGATCTTATTGGTTTCCTCTGTGCCTTACCAGAGGCTTTATTGGCTTCATAACTGCTGTGAAAACCTTTTTGGGGATCATAACTCAGTACTTTGGTCTGTGTTAGAGTATCAGGATGTTTTGTGTATGCATGCCTCTTCTTGTTTTTTATACTTTCTCAGGAGATTAATCACAAACCCTAAAACTTGATTTTACTTTGAAAAAGTAAAATGAAAATTTGTACATTTTCTCACTGAATAATCAGAATAAATTTGTTTAGCACTGTTACTTTTGTTTTTCTCTTCCATCATGCTTTTGGATGGAAATATCTGCCTGGATTGTCTGCTAGAATGTTGAAAGAAATCTGTCAATAAACATTTACACCTCTTTATTGGTGTGTGAAACAGAAAAATCTGTCTGCATATCTTTAAAAACACTAAATCAATACCCACACAAATCTTTTATTTTCTTTCTACCAAGATCTGTATTAATGTATCATTGTGAACAAGAGCAGAAAAGTCATTTTCTTGCTGGTTTTTTTTTTTTTTTTTTTTCATAACGTCAGTCCAGAGTGTAAATATTTTTTAAAACTTTAGGCCTGAATATAGTTCATAACTCTTTGGCAATGTTTTATCATGAGGTAAAAAACTATGAGACGTTTGTTGTTGGGATTTTCAGACAAAGACGATGGTACAATCTCTGAACAGGCTACGGTAATATTGTTCTACTTTATACATTAATGTATTGTTGACTACAAAATTATATATATTTTTTTAAATAGCATCTGTTATGTGTAAAGTGTTTTGATTTCCTCTTTATTTTGAGATATGAGTTGCCTGCCTGTGATCAAAATTCACAGAAAAAAAACACACAAATCTACAAAAAGTTTATTTTTATGTTTTTAAAGGATGTTTTTTTTAACAACCTTTATATGGCATGGATTTTCTCTCCACAGTGTATGTAATATCTGGGCTTGTGTTTGGATATTTCCTCAGGTGATAAGAAGCTGACAGGCCACATGGCTATTCCTGTACTTTCCCAGGAGACAGTTGTCCAACTACAAGCAGTTTATTTCACTGGAGCAGTTTTCATAATGCAAAAATCATTGTTTACTGTAACAGTCAGTATTTAATTTTAATCAGGCCCTCCTTAAAACACTACATACTTTTCCTACCACAATCGATCCCTATCAAAATTTGGTGTAGTTTGACCAAATAAAAATGTGACCCAATCTGCAGTTTCTGTTAACCAAATTTATGATTGAAACTGAAAGCTAAAATCTCACTTTGGGGCATTACTGGCATGCATTACAAGCATGCAAGAAAGCTCTGTTGTCCCTTCTTGTCATTTTACGTTCATGGCAAGTGGAAATGTTTTGAAATTGTTACATAAATTTCAAAATATTGAAAGTCATATTCCTTTGAATTTTGTCATCGTATTCAAATGTTATGAAGAAAAGTCTTGCTGAAACCAAATGTCATTGATGTTGCTCCAGATGAGGCTTGTTTTTATGTGTATTCATTGGTGTGTGTCTGAAGCAACCATGGAAGGATACAGAGTGAGTTTTGGCGTGTCTGATTGCATTAGTGGGTGACTTGTTTCTCATTGACATTTCCTCTCATTTTTCTAATGAACTCCAGCTTGAGATGTTAAAGCAGGATGACAGCAGGAGCGAACAGAGTGCTAATCAAGTCAGTGGAAGCAGAAAAAAAAAATATCTGAGTCTTGCATAACGTTTGTCTTTCCTTTTTCCTTGCATATTTCTCTTCTTGTTCCCTCTCCTCTGCTCCCTGTATTGCTTCACTGACATGACATATCATTGGTGGCCAGTCATCACAAAGTACTGGCTGCACTGGTCACTGAATAAATCACCTAGACACAATTGGGTTAGGAAATGGAGGACTTTTACTGCAGCGTAGACAGATACGCATAGAGTAAATCTTCACACTTAAATGGAAACTTGCTCAGACACTCTTTGTAGAACAAAACCACTCTGACCTGATTAGACAGCAACAAGAAAAGCAGACATCTTGATTTACTATTATGTTAGGCACATTGGCTATTCAAAACACATATTGAGGGTTTTCTTCTTTGCAAAGAGCACTTCTTATACCCCTGTGTCTGTATATCAGACTTTCACAAGATCTTATAAACAGCAGCTAGATTTAGCATTGCTCTCTTACTTGTCTTGCCTTTTTGAACTTAACCTTTTGCTATTTCATTGTCTTCTTTATGATTAACATATTTTCTTGCCTTTTTTTTAATGTTATATATTTTCCATTTTTGTTGTTACCTGCAGCAGCCCAGCTTGTATGACTGCTGTAATTTATACATGTGTTGTATGCCTTTGACGTCACCATCTGAATTTACACACCAGACAGGTATCAATAATTCAGACTGGTGGCTATGTTTCAGCTCACAACAAGTTATCCAACACTGGCTGATTTAGTAAATAGCTTGTTATTTCTTAAACCACCATCCTGTGGTCCAGGAGAAGATATAGATCTATTATAGAATGGTAAAATTACCATCAAACAAATAGAAGATATACTAAAATTTTGTTAGAGTTGCTTTAAACATTGGTAAAACCAAATTGTGAAATGACATAAAAACTACAGAAATTATAACTTTGTTCAGTAATCAAAGTTGATGCATCCGTCGTGCCTCATATCTACCTCATAAGCTTGTGTGGTTGGTGTTATGATCACAGGTTGCTGCAGTAGGTCAGGCGATAAAGAAGAATTTGCACAATGGTCCAACTCTCCCATCAACTACAAGATATTGGCAAAAAATTTATAAAACTCTGGATGGGAAAAAACTTTGTGACCTCGCAGAAGCTTATTGAGCTGATGCCACCATTGGTGTGTACCACAATCAAAACTGTAGTCAGACCATTAAAATATTGAGGACGTTTTAAAATGATGACTTCATTAAATAAGAGAAAAAAGCTCTCCAAACCAGCCTGACCCTATGTGATAGCAAATACACCTTGTTGCTTTATCATAAATTCACTGTCATAAAAATGTTGTGATTCAGTTTTTGAGGCTAAGATCAGGCCAGATTACTGCTTGAACTGCAGAATCAAGAAATCCCTTGTGTAGAAGCATGTCAGACAACATAAAATCAGTCAAAAGATCTTTAAAAAGGAACAGATCATGTCTCTGATATTTAGGAATAGATAAGCAAACTTATTGACATCTATCAGCATGGATATATGTTATACTGATAATATAAATAGCACTATCAGTACTATCAGTACTATCAGCACTGTCGATATTATTATTTGCAGGTACTGTAAAGAGAAAAATACTTGTTCACAGTACTATACATTAGCAATGGTCAGTAGACTGACATAACATTTTATTAAACTTGGTTAATCCCAAGGCTCCATTTGAATGCTTTATTTATTACCAAAGTTTTAAATAGGGTTTTTAGCTGCATTTTGTGGCTGATTTATCTGTTTTTGAGTGTAAGTTCTTCCAAAGACAAAATTTAATCAACTATAAAAAACAACTTTATATCAAGTAGGTTACAGAAATATAAACGACTTCCCTTTGCTTTTTTAACTATGAGAACTACCTTAATGACTTTTATGTATTATTGTTTAGTAATATTTAGTCATTAGTGAAACATTGCTGCCTCAGTTTCATGCTTTTCCAAGCTTTTGCAATTGTCACCTGACTCTTGTCAGTCCTCATATTTATAGTTCCTTCCTACCTGATTTGATAATTTGTTATCTCTGTGTCTTGAACTGTCCAGTCACTCACTCCCTCACTTGGACGTTGTGTGGTAGAGAGCTTGCCAGAGGAAAAGGGTAGACAGTTGTTGATAGTCTTTTTTACATTGCATGAATGCAGTGCTGCATTCTAATTATGCAGTGAATATTCACAGTTACTTGTCACCTATCAAACAGTGGAAAGATGTGGAGATGCTAAATCTGGGGGGATGGAGAGTGCAAGATGTTGTTTTTTGGGGAGAGAAAATGTCATAGTGGCTACATCTCCTCATGATAGCAACACAAAACGTAGAACAAATTTGCAAATGCTTTTTAGACTTTTCTTTACATTGTTTTATATAAACTTGTACAAGATGTAACTAAAATAACTAACTAATATAACTAAAGCAACTAAAAGTGTCATACTACAAAAAAAAACAAAAAACAAAAACCCTTCCTTGGGCTTTCACAACCCTTTTAGCTAGAAAACAGATGTGTAGCATTTAAAAAATTTGAACAAATTGGTCTTATTGGTGCTATAAATTTTGTAGGCACACAGTGCCATTCTGTAACACAATCAAATACCATATTTCCGACACTATAACTACGACGTAAACTGTACAATGTGTGTTATCTTGAAATTTGTGTAATAATCCAGGAAGTCAGAACAAAGGAACCTTGGAGGAAGGCATTCACTGGGCATTGCCTTGGCAGAAAATGAAAGCTACTGCTCTTAAAGACTGCCTGAAACATTTTCTTTTGTGGATGAAATTGGATAATTATTAGTTTGTTCGTAATTACTCATATTAGGTAGCTATTTTATGGTGAATGTTTTGAAGGCAAATTTTGAAATGTGTAGCACTAATTAGATTGCTGTTTATACCACCCGCTGCTACATGGTTTACCTACTGAGTAATGAACTGTAACCAAAAAAATCCCACCTTGATAAATCCAATAAGGTTTAATTCTACAAAAGAATGCTCTAAAAATGTTGTCAAAAAACAAAAAGATTATTGAATTCAATTCACTTCATAGCCGCAATTCACAATACATGTTGTCTCAAGGCACTTTACTTTAAAAGCAAATTCAATTCAGTTATACAGATAGATTCCAATTGATCTGACTTATGAAAGAATGCAGTCAAATTTATTTAATTATTGAAATTGATTAAAAAGTTTTCTATCAAGTGAACCCAGCAGATTACACCAAGTCATTGACTTTCAGCAATCATGTCTACTGGATGAGCTTGTATCGACAGTGGACAATTGCTTGCTGCTCATTGTTACACATGCAGGTTAGATTTTGAGAACTTCTGTCAGCAAGAAGCATATATAGTGGGCTTTTTTAAATTATTTTTGCCTTTTTTCAAGCTAAACTCTTTGAATTAGTCTAAGAAGAATTAGTGATGGTTGCAGCCTCTTTAAAAGATCTCCATACTTACTCTTGTCAAAATTAGATACTCTTCTTTATGTCTTGTTTGATACAGACGTTTAGGGAACACTGCAATAAAAAGGTGACATAGAGTTCCTCTGGGAAAAGATTTCTTTTCCCAGGAAAAAGAGGGAGCAAGTTAAGACTCTACATCTTTCCTTTACACCCTAACAGTGAATGCAAATGAACAGTTTCATATTCCTTTAACTTTTCTCTTCAACACAAAATAAAAGAGGAAGTGAAAAGGAAAGATGAAAGAGCTTTTTTTTTTTTTTCTTTGGCCAGATGATGGCAGTGGGTTTGAAATTACTGTTCATATATTTTAACATTATTTTTTTAGCATCCTTTAGAATTTGATTTGATAATACTAATTCATAACCAGTCAACAATAAAAAAAACATATTACAATAACAAAAGCGCTGTGCCTGTCTGCAGTGGCCTTGGCTTAATACTAGATAAAAAGTGTTTTTTCATAATAATTTTGAGCAAAGCTATTCTAGTTGAGCAGGAAAAAGTGCTTATGCCAGCCGTCGACTTGCAATGATTGGCAGTGAGTTTTTAACATCTGAAATTTTGAGAGAACTTTTGACCCACTATTCTTAGCAAAATTGTTTTATTTCAGCCTTGCTAGACGGTTTTTTGAGCATGAACTGACTTTTGAAGGACATGCTAATGCAGTTCAATTGCATACATGCCTAGACTTTGACTACTTCAAAACTTTTATTTTGTGTTTGAAAAACATTTAGATTTTGACTTTCTCATGTTCCTTGGATCATTACCTAGCTGCATAATTCAAGTGTGTTTGAATTAATAATATCCTCCTTTTTGGATTCATCAGAGCAGAACCTATGGTTCCATCACCATCACTCATTTTTCTTTCTATTTCACATATTTATCCAAATGAGGGAGGATCTTTAAGATGTTCTTGGGAAATGTAAGATGGGCCTTTTTTTGAACAACAGTGGGTTTTGACCTTGAACCTCTCCCACAAATGCGTCTTTTGCTCAGTCTTTCTCTTATAATACTGGTTTTTATTTGACCAGATAAAAACCTTGTTGAGATCTACAATCTTTATTTCAGAAAGAACCTGCATCTGCATCGTATGGTATAATTTCCATTCATACAGTTGACATGCATTGAGTCTTGAACACTGATCTTACATGAGGAAAGTGAGGTCTGCAGTGCTCTTAGATGCTGTTCTGAATGAGCTTTTAATGGTCCGTTGTATTGACAATGGTAGGTTTGGCTCCTACGGAATGTTTACCACAGTTCTGTCTTTTTCCTAATGGTGAATAATGGCTCCCAGTGTGGTTCACTGGCATCCCAAAGCATTACAAAGTACTTTGTAAACTTTTGTGGACTGATATGTTAGTGACTACGTGTTGCTAGGGAAGTTGAACCAAAAAGTTTGAGTTAAGCACCACAGCAATAGAGTAAGAGTCGATGGTCAATTCATCAAGGGAAGAAATAAACAGATGGGAGAGGGTAGGACACCATCTGGAGCAAGTATTTGGACTTGATTTTTTACCTACTTTTAGTTTGGTTCAAGGGATTTTAAATCTTATTATAATTCTTGGATTTTTTCAGTGACACTGAAAACAACCAGGTGTCTTGTAGAAGAGCTTAAATCACAAAATAGCAAATTAGTGCAAATATCAGATGTGAAAGAAAACTGACACATTGGTTTCAAATGCATTGCAACCGTGAATATGAGAAAAGTGTGACATGGATATGTATATATATTTGTCAGTAAGATCTGGACTGACAGATGAAAATGTTTTGATCTAAACCATTGCTTTGTAGCTTTTGTATATTTAAAACTACTAGGGTAGGTTATCCTTTGACCCAGTCTCTAGTCTCTTGCAACCTCAAACAAGTTCTCTTCCAGGATTGTTTTGCATTTCCTATTATCTTCCCATTAATTCTGACCAGCTTCTCTCTGCTGGATGGAGAATGAACTCTCCACATCATGATTTTAAAGCTGTTGTTCAGTGTTAGAATTACGCCACAAAGGAATTTTGCATCAGTGTCTGAATTTTAACTTTTGGTGTCAAAATGGGATGAATGCAAATGACCACCGCACTTAATATTTTTTGTAAATTATTTAAAATCCTTTTTTTTTCTATCACTTCAAAAAAAATGTGCTGCTATGTTTTATTCAATGAAATATGATTCCAAAAAGAGCTGCATCATGCTGAGATGAGTCTCTTCTTCAGCCAGGAGTGGGACAGACTGCTGCATCCTAGGTGCACAAAGGAGCATTAATGCATCTAATCCTCCCAGCAGCTGCTGGACTTTACAACATCTCTGCTCCAAACAAACTTGTGGTTTGCGCCAACTTATTGAATATGAGATGCGTCATATTATCTCAATAAGTGTTTACATCACATTAATGCATAGTTTTTGTAATTTCTTCTAACCAGAATGTTTTTTTTAAATGCATTTATATTTTGATTCATCTTACTCAGTTGCACATTTTTGTTAGTGTGTTGTTTTAAAAAACTGCATAGTATTTTTCACATTTTATAAATTTGCGTCTACTCTACAGTCACATTCTCTTATTTTTACTTTTTGTGTTTATATTTTACCTTAGTGTGAATCTGTTTGCTACTATTTTGCCTATTGTCTGCTGGTACACTTCAGTTTCTAAGTATCTTGAGTAAACAATGTTTTTCAAGTCTGAATAAATAAATATAAGAGCCTGTGTGTCCTAAGATATTTTTTATTAGAAAGCTCAAAGCATGTACTTATTTAAAAAAAACCTAACAAAACAAAAAATATGTGTATAATAATAAAAAAACAACAAAAAAACTAAGTCAGTAAAGAAAACAGGTTGGTGCGCATGTCGAAGAAATTGTTCATCAAAAATGTTTTAGCTGTGACTTCATGAGTTTCATCTTTCCTCTGCTCTCGTCACTATGATTCGTAAACAAGCAGTTTTACCATTTTTTTTTAGGATCCATTAAAGAGGGAAACAGATGGGTTTAATGATATTCTTTGGAGAAGTCCAGTATCACAGAGCGTTGATGAGTAACAACAGCTTGTATTTTGTCATTAAAAAAAGTCTGTATTTTGAGGTCAGAAGAGCCTCTAACAGAATAAGAGTAGTGGTATTCAACTTTACGTTTCACATTCAGTCAAGAGGAATACTTATTTAACTGCATGTTGAAGTTAAGGAGATGAGATTTGCAACCAGTTATGTCATATTTAGGCAATTTAATTAAAACTTTTGCTTGACTGATTTGTTTATCCTCTGGAATCATTTCAGCCTTTCATGTCCATCTGTTTAGAGCCAGGACGGAGACATCTGCGAGCAGCTGCAGTTTTTAGGAACCTAGGTAACAACCAGCTCTATACACAAACACACACATACTGGACAGCATAGTGACATCGGTTTGATTCCCTGCAGTGCTGACATATGGGCTACTGCCAGGTTACTGCTGCGGCATTTACACTTCTAGCACAACGATGACCCTGATTTATGAATAATCAGTTGGTGATTTAGTTGGTTTTTTTTAGAATATCAAAAAGAAGTAGTCTGACTCTCTTTAAAATATTTTTAAAATATTAAGCTTTTGTCCTTTTTCAGTTCTTTAAACATAATTTGTTGAAGTAATTTCTCAATTGCCCCTTACTGCCCCTTATTTGAAAAGTGCTACAAATTACCTTACACTACAAACACTATGATTTAAGCATGGGATTGCTTTTTTATTCAATTTGTCTGTGTTAAGGTTTGTCTGTCCCTGTCAAATAAACCTTACTGTATTGAATTTAATGCTTGCTGTCAGTATTGCATACTTTGTGTCAGATCAAAACACTGACTTCAGTCCTGATCTAAGGGTTTCTGTAGAGCTTAAACTTGAATTTAAGAATTCAAGTTTAATCCTTTGGTGATCATACAGCCCTATAATGTTACGCTCTTCTCAACACAGTGAGAATTTAAATAGGCTTTGTCACCCTAATCGTTTTAGTTCTCCTGTTGTTTCTTCAGATTTATTTAATTTACAATTTAAATTACACTATTCTGGAACAGTTTTAAAACACCCCTAAAAGCCACAATGTCCTGCAGTATTTTAAAGTGGCATTAATCAACAACTCTCCAGAATATACAACTTTATTATTTTTGTTAAACAAAATAGCTCTTGGATCTACAAATCCCTGAGGCAGAAAAAGGCCCTGACCTTTTAATTCCCACCGAGGAATTAACTGGTTCATGGGAGTTAGGTGTTAAGTGTTAATCCCATGATTTTTAATCATGGGATTTCAAATCAACCTTCAACTCAACCTTCTGTTGATTTGAAACGTTTATTCAAACAAGAAGCTTGTTTCTGACAAAAAATGAGACAGATATCCCTCAAAACATATCATATATATATATATATATATATATATATATATATATATATATATATATATTTTATTTGCTTATTAAAAAATGTTTATACCTTTCTCAGTATTCAGTAAAGAGTATTTTTGTCGGAAT
Organism: Alfaro cultratus; assembly: GCA_903066825.1. Classification (NCBI taxonomy): domain Eukaryota; kingdom Metazoa; phylum Chordata; class Actinopteri; order Cyprinodontiformes; family Poeciliidae; genus Alfaro; species Alfaro cultratus. The sequence continues at coordinate 288 of CAEFZX010000181.1, read as the reverse complement.
TACTTCAATTTTAAAAACAAATACAATATAAATGGCACAAATAACAAACTTTGTTTTGAAGAATATATTTGGTTTAGAGTAATTCAATGTAGTTTTGAGCCGGTTAAAACTAATCTAGATTCCCTAAATTCAGACACAGCCTTTTACTCAAGCTATGATTTCTATGCAGACTGTAGCGATGCAGACTGCCCCCCCATGGTTCCACTAAGTTCTCTCATTGTCTTTTAATTTCTTCCCAACCACCACATTTCATGATGATACCTGGGTCTACAAAAACTGGCAGCTGAC
>CAEFZX010000178.1:0-16800 GCA_903066825.1 Alfaro cultratus | reverse complement strand
TTTGCAGCTCCTTGGTAGTCACTGTATTTTGGATAATTTTTAGAGGACAGTCGTAGAAATAAAAAGCGATTCGCTTTAGTCTAAAGTCACTATGAGACGTTTTTCAAGACTGTCAGAATAGTGAAGTGAGCATTAATGTTGTTTTTTTTATGCGTTTTGTTTTATTACAGAACAGAGTGTTAAAGGGTACGAAGAATTTGATACCCATGGTTGCAAAACTTTCTTGTTTTTTACACAGTTGTTTGTTTTTGTTAACCTGAATCATTTGTTTCTCAAATGTATTTACTTTGAAACATAATTGAGAGTTTTCTCTTTTTATTGTGTTACACATAAGCAAGTTTTCTAGAAGTGATTTTAAAGCTGCTTTGCATCATTTTCTCTAGTGGGTAGGCTGTTTCTTTTCTTTTTAAGGGGAATTTGTGCATGTAAATAAGTCCACATAATTCTAATCTTTCCTTCTCTTCACTCCAGCTCCTGAAGATGGAGATGATGCTTTACTCCAGTAAAGTCCAGGAAGTTGACAGGATGCTGCTGCAGGACAACTTCCGAATAACACAGCCGCTCAACCACAGGATCGTCTTTGCCTCCTTTTCTGCAGGTTAGACAGAAAAAACCACACCAAGACGTTATCTATACTGGAGGAAAAAAAAAAAATTTTTTGCATGTGAAGTACTCCTTTGTGCTTGGAGATCTTTAATCTGTTTGATATGTACATTTTAGAAAATTTTAGCAGGCATAAATTCACATTCAACTTGATATAACCTTAGTTGTTGCTCGTCATTCACACTTCCACAGGAGTGGAATGTAATACTCACCATCTTAATAGAGTAGCTTTGCATAACAAAATAACAAGTCAGTGAATAGGCATTTAGATCAAACTCTGCAACTAGTAAAGCATGCAAAAAAGTGAACACTGGAGCAGGGAAGGATTTGCAGGAAAATTATTAATTACCAGTGACTTTGAGAGCAATAAGTTCAATGTGGACTTGAAGAATGAAAGAAATGCAGGGGAAGGACTGGAGAAGTGATGAGAGATCCGTTTGTGTAGGATCTGATTGAAAACGAGGATTTGGAGGAAGTAAACAGTGACTCCATTGTTATCACAGCCGTCTGACAAAAGGGGAGAGGAAAATTAGAGAGAGGTGGAGACAGAGTGGTGTACAAAGACAAAGCAGAATGAATTTATGTAAAGTGCTCTTTGTGGTGAGTGACTGAACTGGAAGGCTTGTGAGATCTGTGCAGATTTCTAAAGGCAGCCTGAGATCTTCAAACACCTGGGCATCAGTTTCTGCAACAATAAATGAAATGTTCAACCATGATGAAGTTTAACCCTAAATATGCATTCATTTTCTAATGAGGTGTTTGTTTTTTAGAATCAGGGAGAGAGCTCTCATCTGGTAAGACAAGTTATTATTGTGCATATATTTGCAAAAAGATAAAGAAGCAGATTAGAGTTTTGTTTTTTGAGATTCACGATTCTGTTGCGTTGCCTCTGCAGGTGAGGTCACATCCATCGTGATAGGAGTGATGTGTGGCTGCGTGGGTGTGGCGGTGATCATTCGCTTCATCGTGAAGACAATACGGTAAACTGTCCTGCTCATTTTACTTCTTCTAATAGCTTGTTTTCCAATCTGGTCCTTCAGAGAGCTGCTGATGCTGATTGCCTGTGTGTTGTTGATTTGATGTGACACTGTGTGCAGGAGTTCAGCTTGTATATTCACTCTGTCTCTTTCTCTTGACAGATTTTTTAAACTCCTTCATCTTGAAACGGTCGTGGTAAACAGGTGGTTTACCTGATTATAACACTGACATAGATACCACTGATATTTTAGTTGTTTACTTGTTGAATGCAAAGATCCTTAAACACAGCTCAAGGATAAATTATCATAAATTATCCATAAAATAAAAGTGGAGAAAACTATTTCCGTAGAAAAACCCAATCTTTCATTTGAAAACTCAAATGAAGGAGTGAAATAACCCAAAGAAATACTGTATATATATATATATATATATATATGTTTTCATTCATTAAATATTTTGCTGATAGTTATATACCAATATAAAAAACCTAGAATGTGTATTTTTAATTTATGTAGGGCTATTATATGGCCACACAGTGGGGAAAAAAAACAAAACGTTTTCGGCCATTTGTTTTTCTTTTCCATTACAAAATAAAGTAAAAATTTTGAGAAAAAAAAGTTACAAAATTACAAGCAGTTTTATTCAACAACTTTGTCCACACAAAAAAAGAATGACTTTTGTGTCCATCTGCATTCAATAAAGGCATTTATTATATAAATAAAAGAAAGGAAAATAAAGTTTTAAAAACAGTTTTATTAAAGTGTGAACAATATCTTGAAGAAAAGGCAGTATCCTGCTCTGCTGTTTCCCCTCCCCAGCCTACATAATGCATAAAGGTTATTTATATGTTAAGAGAAAGAAAGTCTTTGTTCTTTAATCCTATTCTAAAGTATAAAGTTAGAAGCTCATTTAAACAACGCATGGCTGTCACAAGTCTTTGAGGCAGTGTTGGTTTAGTTTAATCCTGATACTTTAATCTCAATGTTTCAACCTGACTTAGTGACTTGAATACTTCCTCATATAACATTTTTAATAGAAAATGACAACCCAGCAAGCCAAACAGGCCCCAATCTCTTAAGGAAAACCTTTACACCAAACACTTCCATATAAAATGTTGCCAGGTCTGTTAAAGAAACTCAGATATGTATTTAATTCTCTTTGTTTCTCTGTGAAAATATGAACGCAATTTTAACATCAGTGTGGGGATATTCTGCTCTCCTAACATCATTTTTTACAACATGCATGTTTCTGACTCCTCTGTTCTTGCTTTGTTTACACACACTAGATATAATGTAAGGTCTCTTCTTTAACCCAATGCTTATTTAGAGCCTTTCTGTTGCTTTGACCAGCAGTTTTCAGGCAATGATCAGCTTCATCAAAGCCATGCTTTTATATGAAGTAATTTGGTGCTGTGGAAAAAGAGAAAAGATGTTCAGTGAGGTGTGAAACAGGATTTTACTTTTATTGTCAAACTAAAATGTATTGATTGCAAACAAACGAATTAAAGGCCAGACTAGCACTTCAAAGTGTTTTGGTGCTCTGAGCCATTTTTCTGCGTTCAGAGGCCATCACCATCAGGGGATTAATTAGGAAAATGAATGTAGACAGAACATTTTATAAAGTAAAGTCATATTAACATGAATCAGATCAAAGTGAGACCCTCTATTGGCCTGGACTCTAGTTACACTTCTGGTACAAATGTCTCTTTATCAATCAGCCCAGTTCTGCCAGCAATGCTCTCATTGTTACATTGAACTGCAGACAAGTACATTGCATTTCTAAAATTCAATGTTCTCTTATTGTTGCTACTTTAGATCTTTAAGAGTTTGAGCCAGAATGCCTTTATTTATGGAATGTGTCGCCCACATGTTACTTCTTAGGCCTTTGCCCGGGTGGTTTTAATGCTGTAGCTGATCAGTGTACTGATGTGAAACATAAAAACATCCCATAAACGCATATCTGTGATTTTTATTGTTTCATATTTTTGTTGTTGTAATATTTGTTGTGGTAACTCGCTGCATTCGCTCTGCCAATCCTTTAATATGTAAAACCATTTGAATTCTTTAGGAGAGGCCTGGCATCATGCTTAAAGGGCTGCTGGCTTTCATAATCTCAGTCAGCTGTGTGCACTTGTTTTAAAACAGAATCTCCTGTCCTTATGAGTAATGAGAGCAGGAGTGAGGTTTTAAAATGTCTGAACACACTCTTTGACTCCTTCAATCCATGATTTCTTCTTCGTTTTTTTCTTGTGATTCTGTCTTTTGATCTTGTGACAGCTCTACTTCTAGCTGGGACGTCCTACACAATAACCGGCCTGCTCCAATGCCAAGGTCATTTCTCAGGATTTGTGACCTATGACCTAATGTCCTGAGCACCTCTCTTTGTTGTAAACACCTTTTCAATCACTTAACCTCACCGTTTAGAGCAAAACACCTCCTAATGTTGTCTTAAAGATATTCCACACACAAACTAACCTCTGTTTGTTTATATATAAACAAACTGATGTGTATATATCAGCTAGCATTAGCGCTGCAGCACTCCTAGCAGGTAGCCACACAAATGCAGCAGTTTAAAACTCCCAGATGTAACATTTTTACTTTGATGTTATAATGAACATTATAAACTAAACTTTTAGTATTCTGTTAAAGTCGTACTTTTTAAATCTGAAATAAGCGGGTCTAGACAATAGATGGAGTCATTACAGCATTTCCATAACCAATGCAACACTGATATTAGTCCTAACGACTGACAGCCCAACTTTTCCACCCTTAATCTATTGCAAAAATGACTCGGATAGATGGGATTTCTTTTGCTTCAAGGATGTGATTTACAAAAAGTGCAAAACAACCCATTTATTTAAACCAATCCGCTCGTACATAGAAACAAAGCCAGCGATTACTTCCCATTATGCTGTATATTGATGATAATAAAGTATATTATTTATAAACAGTTCTAGTTGTTACACTATTTAAAAATTAAAACCACAATCACTGAGTGTATAGTTATGTTAAGACATCCCTTGGTCTGTAAAGCCACTTACTGTATATCAGCCTTACTACTAATTTTCCCTCTCCGTTTCCCCCTCTTGTAAATATGGCCCTCTTATGGACAACAGAAGAATTACACTAACAAATCCCCAGACAGGTTTTCTGTAAGTGGGATAACTTTAACAACTTCTTCTTCTTCTTTTTTTTAACTGTTTCAGAACAAAGGAGACAGAGAAATCACAGGAGATAAAAACAGACCTGGCTCTAACAATAACCTCAAAAGCTGAAAGGAAAGAAGAGTTGTCACCCTCGCCTCAGACCGAGCCGTAGCTTTACATCTCACTTCAAGATGTTCTGTTTTTTTTTTTTTTTTTCATCAGAGGTGATTTTATGGATCTGTGTCCGAGGGAAAAGCAACCATATCTTTCCTGAATTGATCACAAAAAGAGAAAAATAGGAATAAGACGTTCTCTCTTGATTGTGTGATAAAGGTCTTTTCCACTAAAATTTGGCTGAGTTTTTAGTCATGTTATGAGACTATATTCTACGCAAAACCAAGTAAAGCAACTGATGCTGGTTTAATATTCTGGCGTGTTTCCAGCATGTGTGTACTTGAGATGAGGGATGCACATGAGATATATATTTTTTCTTTTTCTTAGTTTTAATGTCATTTTGTCACAATATTTCAAGCACTCTGCACTAATACTGTGTAAGCTTTTTGTAGCTAAACTCTTCTGAGGAAGTTTAAAAGATAAATGATAAAACAGACTGATGTAAAAACATGACAGGTGACATGTATATACAGATGCTGTACAAACATTTCAGATCGGATTTTAATTGTGCACATTTTGTTGTAAATGGAAGTTATATTTATGTGCATGCCTTTACTCTGTTGAAGAGAGAAATATAAAAGCTGCATGTCACCGCACATATCTGTTTATTGTTGTTGTGTCTAACTTGTCTGCCTGAGCACTGCATTAAAACACTTGAATGCTGAACATGTTTTGATTTCTTCCCTGTAAATATCAGAACTATGAGATGGAGGAGTTTGTAGAAAAATTTACGTACAGAGTAATGATGGTGGATGGAGATGGAACTGCCAGGAAGAAGAGGAAGACCTCAGAAGATTTATGGATAAATTCACACGTTTTCCAATACTAAGCTAAGCAGAAGGTAATGGGACTTCTTCTCATCTTTATTGAAGATGCTTTGCCTTGGCTTCTTATGTGTGTGTGTTCTTAGTGTGTGGCCTCAAATCCTTGGGTACAACTCTCAGATGCCTAAAGGTGCAAGAGTTATCTCTTTATTGTTCTGGGAATAGAAAATACTATAAAGTTGCAGTAAGATGTAATATTAAACACACCTTAAATTCAAACGAGATGTATAGTCAAAGGACAGGAATGGAGTCTTAAATGAATATTGGGAAATGAAGGAAACGGTGGATATTTACAGATTAAGGAAAGCATTTATTTTCAGAATACAAAATTATAAAATAGAATTTAATAGATGTAAAGCAATGTTGCTACACACTCATGCACAGTAGCTGACAGTACGCACCTTAAAGTTGTTTGCGATCCGCCATAATGGAAAAGAACATCCAGTCGCGAAGCTTGGATTTCTGCTGCAACAGCGCCCCGTGTGGTCAGAGGTGTGTGGTGCACAGGCCCCTCCTGCTTCACACTGGAAGTGAAACGTGGAAGCGCAACTGAATGACAGAGGGACGTCCAACATCTGCAGATTGAGATTTATTTTGACCAGGGGGCATTTTTCTGAGGCCAGAACCAGGTAGAGAAGTTCTCCCAGCTGTTCCTTAAATCCGCCTTTTGCTTTCGTGTTTAAAAAAAGGGAGCAGAGACGCACAGCTTCCTCTTTGCGAGACTTCCCCCACTGTTTATTACGTGTTATACAAGTAGTCTAAGAATTTTTTTAGCAAAAGAAAAAGACAGAAAACGTTGAGCTGCTTCATTTTTTCCCCCCCACATTTTTCCTAAACTCATAACTGAATTCTTCCCTGCAGGAATGGCGGTCTACACATTGTATCTCTGTGTTGCTGCCAGTCTCCTTTTTACTCAGCCAACATCTGCCAAAAACGATGCTCCCTGTCTGCCCGGAAAGTGGAACAATGCCGCCCAAACCTTCATCAAGCGCCATCTTCCCAAAGGGACTCCGTCTTCTCTGGACCAGAATCAGTGGGAGAAGTTCATCAGGTCTCTGGGAGGCTGTGACAGACCCACGCAGTCGTTCCTCCACCCAGATGAGCTGGAGAAGGTGAAATCTGTGTGCTCCAGCAGAGGAGGGAAGGTGCTGAAAGATAACCTGTGCATCAGCAAGCAGCCATTTAGTTTTGTGACGGTGAGGAGCATCCAGGGAACCTGTGGGATCAAGAGCGTCACGCAGGAAAACAAACATCTGATCTTGGCCTGCGAGGTGTTGGAGAATCAATGTGTCCCGGTCCACTTTGAGGGAAACTCCAAGGATCAAAAGCCCAGTAACAACGCCAGTGACTGCCAGGACCCTCAGACCAGAGGCCAGGCTCCCACCTTCAAAGTGACACCCCTCTGGTTGTTTGCTTTTATGCTTATTTTCTATGTGTTCTGACTTTTTCGAAGGACATTTTGAGGAACTAGATAAGACTGAGATTTTTATCAGTTGTGGTTTTTGATTTTAAAACAGTATTGCATCATAATCGCATAAGCCAAATATATTTCTTTCAATTTTACCAAGAGTGTCCTCAGGTATTTGCATGTGTTTTCAGTCCAGTTTTGAGTTTGTTTTTCTATAATCATTTATCGCCACAAGGTTCAAGTTATATCAGCCATTTCAGTAATAAAAAGAAAATTTTAGTTTTTCGGGTCCAAAATTTCTTTCTTTTAAGTAAAAGAAACAAGAAATTTCAGGGTGTAAAACCTGTTTATTATACCAATATCGGGATTTTAAAATATATCAGAATCATGTCAGTCAAATGTATTTTCAAGACATTTCAATTTTATTTCATTTTAACATTTCATTTGAGACTATAGGCCGTGTTCGCATGTGTTTTCAGTCAGTTGGCTTTAAGTGTTGCACAATCTAATTTGTCCTTTGTTCTTTTTCAGTAGAAACAAATACAGTTTTGGTATAAAATGGATTTAAATTGGAATGACCTCGGGACAATTTAAAAATGCATACAGACTGTTTATTAAAAGTGTTTTCTTGACTCTTTGAACAATTTTTTTAAATCTATGAAACCTATATTAAAAATAAGAAATAATCAGGAAACAACCTGACTGGAGTTTTGTGGACAAAAAGAAATCTATAAATTGATCTAAAAAGCCACCAAATAGAAAATAAATATCTTTTATTGTCCAAATGTTTTGGATGCATGCATATTCAAAGCAACCTAAAAAATATATAGGGTAAATTTACAACACATGAAATATTATGTTGCACAGATGTTTCAAATATCATACTTGAATTAAAAGTAATGTGCAACTGCTCATGAGTGTGTCAGAGTTTCCAATTTTCTGTTTTCGATCTGGAAAAACATGGCGTGTTCATTCTGGTTCTGGTTTCATTTCAGTTCTGGTTTTATTTCAGTTCTTCAAATTTCTTTGTAAATGAAACACAAACACTTCTGCTCTAGGTAATAGCTTATCTCTGAGAGAGAGGCAATCAGGGAACCCTAGACTGTGATTTCAAAGCAGATAAAAAAATAACTCATTTTTGGATATACAAATAAAACCAGATTTATATGAAATGTTTAAAATGACAGCTTTTTCTACTGCTTGTATTAATTCAGTCTAAAATGCCCCTGTCTCAGATTAATTTTAGAAATTATTTATAGTTGCTTAAATGCCAGAATAAAGAAAATTGTTACTTCCTAAAAATAAAAAATCAACAACAAAAAAACAATAGACATTTGCATTGACTAAGATCAAATTTACTTTTAAATCATTTGGGGAAAAAGATGATGAGGCTTTATAAGCTTCTAATTCACAACATTTAGTTAAATGGAGACACACATGTGGGTGTACTTTAGGGCTGTAGCATTAACACATGATGTGATTAATCAAAAAATTTCAACGTCTTAATGTAATGCAGATTAATCAGATGAACAAATTTTACTTGAAAAAACACCATAATGAGTTTATTTGTAAAACCAAAGTGGTATGTACTTATTGTAATGACAAATTATTCTTCCACTGAAGCACAACCAGTTTATAGTTAGCATTTCTAAATTACGTTTGAAATAAAATGACTTCTTTTAAACCGTCTTGCAAATCTGAGATGTTTGAGAGAATAAAATGTTGTCTTTTAACATTTTTAAGATATCGAGCATTTTTGTATTTCAAGCTTGGAAAGTTAAGCATGGTGATTAATCACGTTTATTCTTGGATACAGCTCCCTGAAAGTGGCACACTTAAACGTTCAAACACGACTACAAATAGTAAGAAAATGCCCATCCATCATCAGATGATGTGTTCTGCATCTCAGGTAAAGATTTTGACTAGTAAGAAAGTTTATTTTTCTGTATACATGATTTAGAGTAGAGAAGTCTTAAGAGACCAAAAGAACAAGCAAGAAAGCTGATTTGATTGTTTTTGGATATAAAGTTGGAGATAAGAGTTTATAAGGGGAAATACACACATCTGTTCAGCACCTGTAACCCATCCAACCAATGCTAGGAAGACTGGCATATTTAAGCAAAACCATTTAATTTCTATTGGAAAATTAACCACAGACACTACAACGGCCATTTTCAACCAAAACAGTACGTTTCGTAATTTTTTTAGTATTGGAAATATTTGGTGAAAAACCTTTTTTCAGCATGCCACCACTTGGTGTCGCTGTGAATCGACTGATGTGGAGACAGTGATTGTAAATTTAAACTTGTGGAATGTAATTTAGAAACCAATTACAATAATTGTTCAAATATTAGTCATCTATAAATGGACGCATGAATCCAAGAAACAGCCCTTTCTCATAATTACAGACTCTTTATGATATCCTTCTTTACTTGAAATATTTGTATTTTGTAATATGCCAATGCACATTTCCTCCCTTCATATCAAAGCTGTGAGGACTTATTATGGCCTTGAGAAAACTCAGAGGAAGATGAGACTGAATCCAAGTCTGAAAGAGAAAGTTTTTTTTACTTAACATCTTAAACATAAAGGAAATAATTGAAGTGTTGTAAGGTGTACCTAATAAAATGGACCATGGTTTCTCTGAAGTTCTATAATAATTAGCTTTCCCACTCTAAAAATACAGTTAAAAACCAATCCTCTACCATTAGGGGAATAATTTAATGTTTGAATGGATTCTCTGTACAGGTGGTTCTCTTGGAGACACAAACATTTTCTCCTGAACCTTTCAGGTGTTCTGACTTCACCCGTCCCTGCAGGTATTGGAGTGGGCATCAAGTCACGCGCAGCTTGAGTTCACCACGCAGCAATAAATCCAAAGAACAAAGGTTTTAATAGTCAAAGTAGGCAAATGCAGCCTTACATGCCCGGACATCTCCTATAAAACGTTCACGTCTGACACTGGAAACGGGGCACCACCTTTTTATCACCACTAGGTGGCAAGAGAGACATTTGGAGTTGACAAATCCCAGAAGCAGACCTGAACAGAGAACAGAATAGAATAGAATAGAATAGAATAGAATAGGGTAGAAACAACCTTTATTGTCCGAAATGAATAATAATAATTAACAATGATGCCATTTAAAACAAAATATGAGGAAAAAAAAAATAGAAACATGCATATTTGACCATTTTTACTTGTTAAAAGTTATTACACCTTTATAGGAAACAAAATGAGGTCCTAACATTGAATTTGTTGTCTTGACAAATATTAGGGATTTATTTTGTGAAGATAGTGACTTTTCTTTGTGGTGTTGTAGATTGAATTGTACTAAGAACAAATAGAAGTGAGAGGATTACTTATAGCTTTTACGTTACAGCATAACCTGAGATGTATTCTGAAGAACTGAACACAAATTTATTATTATAAAAGTGTTGTCATCCATCCAGAGAGAAATAAAATGTTCCTCCAAGGCTTTTTTTTTAATGTAATTTGGTCATAAACTTTATGCTTTTTCATCATTCTATTAAAGAGCACGCATTATTTTTCTCTCTGTAGAAGTCAGATATTTTTCTTGATTCAATTCCCAAGAATGCAAATAAAATGGTGGTTGTCTAACTTACAAATACAAATACCTGTAAATATGTATAAAAGTTAAGGGACATGCAGAAACGTGCTGGATCAAGGGCAAAATGGCTCTATTGAGTCAAAGTTGCTGACCCCAGTTCTGTCCATATGCTTAAAATTTCCTGCTCAACAATGAAATGAGGAATGAAGGTGAATTTCTTTAAATTTCTTACTAGACGCTGTAAATTATCTGTTAGGATTTCAGTTTCACAAAGAGGCCTTTGGCGAAGTCATAAGATCATGTAGAAACCACAGGATCACTTAAACTTAATGCTGTTTGTTCGTTTTCAGCCTCGAGGTGCAAAAGTGCAACACGAGGAGGGAGAAAGGACTGAATGCAACTCAGAACTTCAAAAGCAAATTGTCAAGTGATACTTGAGACTTTTAGGTCGACATCTAGCAACAGTGACCAGAGGCTGACCTCCAGTCAGTCCGAGCCTTCAACTCTGGCATTTCCTCATTAATGACATCACCACGGGGTCATGCATGCACATGCATATACTGTATCCATGCCTTTTAGTCTGATGCCCACATGCACCGAGCCGACTGCTGACACAATTGTAGCAGAGGAAAAAGCAAAAGCACGCAACAATCGTTGACTCGGGTCGAGGAGGAAAGGCTGCAGGAGAATAAAAGAATGAGCGCCGAGTGAGGGGCGGCATGAGGGCGGAGGGGGCGACGAGGAGGAGGTGAGGGGTGCGGGGGGGACAACTTGGAGCCGGCTGCACTTTATTGAACTTGTTGGGTTTTGTAGGGCAAAACAAAAACACATAAAATTGGGAGAAAAGTATGGGAACCAGCCCTTGCTTTCCTTCTCAAATTTAATATCCTCTTCACCTCATTGTACTTCACCCAACCTTCCCCATGAACACCCCTATCTCTGGCACTTCCTCTCTTTGCTGTCTGACCTCCTTTTTTCTCTCCTCAGTTCCTCCGTCCTGTTGTCCTTCGCCTTCCTGTCCAGCAATTCAGCATCATTCAGGCCCATTCAGTGCAGTTTTACAGTGCTGTGGTCAAGCAGCACCTCAAAAGAGGCCCATGAACTCATTAAGTCTGTAGGTGGCACTGGCATGGAGAGGGGGAAATAGTCAAAAAGAAGTGGTCAAGATTGAAGATTACCAGATTAAAACCCACAACTTTACCTCCACTCATTTCAAAATGAAATTCGACTTTGGATCTCCTGCTGTTGAGATCCGCTCATGGGAAAAGAACATGATGATTAGAGCCACAAAGACATGAGGGGGAGGGAAGACGGATTTTAGGAGCAGGACGGGAGGGGAGGGTGAGGACTCTGCTGGACAAAAGGAATAGACTGTGAGTAATACAGACGTCTGGGTGCAACTGCACAGGCATCTAGGACTTTGGTCTGATGAACGCGTAGAGACTCAGCTTGAGTCTTACACACAAACACACACATTCTCACACTGCAGCTTTAGATGCAAAAGAAAAAATCCTTCTAAGGACATTATGATGTGTGTGGGCAGGTTATTAGGTCATTCTTTCAGCCTCCTACTTCCTATGTAATTACTTTAGGAATTTTTTTTGTCCAAATAGAAAATTATCTTGTTATTGCACAAGTGTGGTCTTGACCTGGTAGGAGAGCGCAGAAGTGTAGGAGACAGCCATTCACAGTCACTTAAATACTCTTTATTCCTCCTTCTGATTGAATTTGAACCTCAGCAAGTTGTCTTCAGTGCATCTAGCTGCCATATTTGACATGTTTAATGATCTAAGTTAACTGTTTCTGGTGAAGTGAATCAAGTTCCACATGCTTTTGAACACTTGTAAACTCCTTTCAGTCAATTTGTGGATGGTATTATTTTATACAGATAGAGTTATACTTTGTAATCTGATTCCAATTTCAGTGGAGGGAGCTAAAGATGAGGGTGATGGTCAGAGGCCTTCCAACCTCAAAGGCCATCACCAACTGTAAATGTTCATTATGCCGTGTTTATCAAGACATAAACTAAAACACTTAAAAGCTGAGAACTCCTTTTACATTGATTTATTATCTTCTGAGAGTTGTCCGTCTCATTTCCTTCCAGAAACAAACTTCAATATATAAATATATACAAACATATTTAAAATTAATCAATCAATATGCCAGCGGTATGAATAAAATTGACCTCCCCACATTTATTAACACTCCAGGTTAAGATGTAGCAAGATCTTAAACCGTGAACTTTAAATTTTACTTGAAGTCATGTCCTGTCTTGTAAAGAGTAACATTTTAGCTGCTGTTTTCATTTCTAGGAGCAGCTTAGAGTGTTGCATGTCATATTTACACCCAGCGAAGGAGAAAGTTGCTCAACAATGTGATCAAACTTAAAAGCAAAGCATAAATCTAAAAAAATGGGTTTTTTTTAAAAAATGTAAGGATTTTGAGGAGTTTCAATAATTGTGGCACTGATGATTATGTAAAAATTAACTCCCCAAAATTTTCACAAATGTGGATTTTTAAAAAATGAATGTAAGTTACAGTATTCATCATTTTTGTTAAACAATAAAATACTTTTTATTAACATGTTTACCAATAAGGGCGTAAAGTGCTGAATGTGGTGCATTAATTTGTTGACAAAACTGACCTTTTCCTACATCTCACACACACAGACACACATGGAAAAAAGACTAAGATAGACAGGAGACATTTTACTTCCAGAATGCATTTTTTTTCTCTCTCTCTCTCTCTCTTTCTCTCTCTCTCTTTCTCTTTCTCAGTTCTTATCTCTTCTTCTCTGCTCTTTAACCTTCCACATTCTCTGCCTCCTATTTCCAAGTTAAATGCTGCCATCCTTAGCACCCTAATCAAATCCATGTGGTTTGCTGGGTCAGCATGCCAGCAGTGAAACAGTGCTGCACACACACTTTTGGCTGCAAATGAATGCATGTGTGCGTGTGTATGTCACCCAGGCTGTTTGTTGTGCAACTGTTGTGAAAGTCAAACAGAGCAGTGGTTCACAGATGTCTTGGTTTTTCACCCCTGGAAAAGGAAAAATGTTTTTCTGCTACTGAGACTTTAATTTCTGGAGGCGGGAGGAGGTTCGCTTGTCATGTTTTTTTGTGCCATCAAAAGCAAAGATCTGAATGTTTTTTCAGCTATTCTGGTCTCTCATTGATCATCCAGCCCCTCCACTTCATCTGACACTGAGGTAAATCAAATGTCAAATCCTCATTAATTTATAATGGCTTTATGAGCATGCATTTATAATTCCTGTCTAGGCAGTTTTCTTTATTGGAAAAACTGCAGTAAAAATCCCTTCCAGTCAGGAGTTGGTGCTTTGGAAGGGCAGGGTCAAGTTCACATCTGGGATCACTCACGATACCGGGGTGAGAACTTTTACCGGAGGTCAGCTAGACGATAAAGTGGAGAATGACACTGAAGTGTGACTTTACAGCAGGCAAAACACTTCTACATTCACATGGACAAACTGCAGCTTGTGCAGACGTATCACCCGTTTTACCAAAACGACAGTTCAAACACAAATTTTACAAGGCCTCAACTAACACAGGAGGTCACCATCATTAGGGCACAGACTGTTCCTTGTTTGCTTCACGATCCAGATCAGAGTTCTTTGGCACAGTAAATAGCCTGGATGTCCTGCAGATATACGGTTCAAATCTGAGTCATTTGAATGAGGGAAGGAAATAGGAAACAATAAGCAGCACAGCAGGAAGGGAAAGCAGAGATATGGAGCAGGTCATTCTGGTGAGAGTGTTGATATGAGGCTCAGGCTGATTTGAATAGAAATCCATAAATCCACTGAGGAAGAGAAAGACCAGATCTCTGCAAGACTCAAATCTGAAAATGAATCTGTCACATTTTAAAGAGCAGATTCTCTGTCATGTTTTGTGATGTACACAAAACATTTTGTGTGGCCGACTGACAGAAAGGCCGTTAGACGTTTACATAAATGTGAGGTTGAAAGAAAAGAATGCATTTTTTTTTTTTTACAAATTAAAAACAAAAAGGCGTACCATGTACATCCCCTGAATCATTACTTTGAACCACCTATCACTACGTTTTGTGGATTTGTCCACCTTTGAGCCTCTATACTCCAGAAAAGTACTGCTGAATGGTACCAGAATAAAAATGTACATAACATATAAAAGGTTCCTTCCACTTGAAAATTATGCTCTTTGTGTTTTGGCTATCAAATACAAATGTAATATGCACCACAGTATGTGGTCATAAAGTGACAAAATGTGTATAAGTGCAAGACATTGCATACTTCTTTTTAGACTAAATGTATTTTTATCTATGAAATATCAAAAAGCCGTGGATATTTCCTAGAGTCCAGTGATCAGATGGATTGTAAAATGGTATCCGAACACAGAACCAGACAGGCTTACGTTATTTTTTTCTGAAAAGGTTAATAACCTTTAGAAAAAGTTTCTAAAGCTAAACTTTTATTATCTAATTTAATAACAGAACAGAACAAAATGATTCTCCTTTGTAGCTATTCACATGGTAAAATCTTACTTTCTCCGAAGCTTTTTCAAGTCAATACATTTCAACTTCTCACATAACCCAAAATCTTTTCTAAACAGATCTAAAATAAGTCTATCCAGTTTTGTGGCAACTCTGCTGCACATCAGATCAGTAACTGCCTTCACTTAAAGTCTTATTTGCAAACAGATCCTGTCACCAAGCTGAATATCAGCCAGTTCTGATGTTAGCCAACATATCTGCTTCTTTAGTATTTTTCCTAACGCTGAAAGTGTTTCTGCCTTTGACTGTGGCTGGTTGGTGATATTAGCTGTAGACTTTGTTTTATTTCCATGGGGTAAAGCCAGCCTGTCAGTTTCAGTGATGACAGGTGATGATATCAGTTACAAAAGATAATCTCAGTGTGAGAAAGAACACTGTAGCAAACAAAGAAGCACAGAGGGATAATAATAGTGGAAACACAGGGAAATGAAGATCAAATCAGATAAAGCTGGCACCAGAGGAGCAATTCAATACTTTTTACACCTTCAAAGACAGAGGAGTCTCTCTTCGTTCACTCCCTCTCAACTCTATCTGACACTGCAGGTTGTGTTTTTGATCTCCAAGGTTTCCCTGTCTCTCTTTACTGACTCACTTTCTCCTCAACAATAAGATTTTTTTTAAAATCACTTGCACTCAAATTTCTAACTTTCTCCCTATCTTAACCATTTCTTCTGCCATCCATCTTCTCCTATTATGCTCTCCTCCTCTTCAACAGACTTGAGGAATGTGTCCGAGCAGCACAAAGGAACAAAAGCCAGACAGCAGGAGGAGAAGGGGGCGAATGGGAGCGAAAGTTGCCCGAAATGAAGGAGGGACAGAAAAGGGGGGAGGAAGGAATGAGTGGAGAGAGTGAGGCCGAGAGGAGCAGAGCACGGATGAGTGCACCTGAATGCTGAACCGTGCTTTGTCATGGTGTGCTGACATGCAGCATCACACACATTTTAGAGCTCTTTATCAAGCCCCGCTTTGAAACGGCACACACACAAGATGGGTGAGGCTGTCACTGTGTTGCTCTGCTTCTAAACCCTTTGATGCATTTTTGTTGTTATGTCATGGTAATATGTTAAAGGATCCGCAGCGAAGCCGAAGATGGATTCTCTACATGCTTGCCGGCTCTCGTTTGGCGCCTTTGTGTTTGAACTGGTCACTTTGAATTTGAGGACATGATTGATTCTTCGTTTGGTAGAGAAATGACATTTTCAGCAGACCACAGCAGAAGCGATGTGGCAGAATGTTGTCAAACTGATACAGAGACGTGCACAATCAGCTTAACTCCGATTGTAAAAGAGTCTGTGCACTTTGAATGTCGCTTCCTATGTCGTTACCACCTGAATTTCAATCTAATGCCGCCTGTAACCAGTTTTCTAACTTCTTTTCAGAAAAAATAAAAAAAATCAGAGGATTAATCTGCACATCCACTATAAAGCCAGGACCAATGCTGAACTCAAACAAAACAAATACAGGAAAAATGACACAATTTCAATTACTTAATTATAAAACCCTAGAGGAAATTATAAGCCAATTAAGTTCAAGTTCCTGCTGTCTGGATGT